>JAQIYE010000562.1:0-11821 GCA_034699765.1 Xenyllodes armatus
CGTTTTCCTCCATCGCAGACCATCTACTACACTCCGCTTATAGCGGTTTATTAAATTGTCCTTTCCTTAAAGAAGACCTTCGTTCAAGTCATTCATGGGTCTTCATTTTATTTCATCTTTTTGTTCTCTTATATATCTCTTTTAGCTTTGTAATAGTACATTGTTTTATTATTTTCCCCTTTTTCATGTTTTTGGAGCTCGTGGCCTCCCATATCCTCCTGTTTCCTGGTAAAATAAAACTTTGATTTAATTACATGAAGACAATTCCCAGAAGAGGAAATTTTGAACATTCGACGTCTTTTTAGGTTAAAGGAGAAAGTGTATAGAAAGAGAAGTTGAAAAAGTTGCGATCGTCTTAGTTCTAGGTATATCTATGGAAATCAAATGTTTTGAAAATGATATCTAATCAAATCAAATGATAGAAAAGAGTCTATTTTCTATGGGGAGATTCATATTTTATTACTTCCGGTTACATGACGTACAATACTATTAGATGGAATTTGCACATATTTTTAAACAGATTCAAAACAGGAGGAACAAGCCATTTTCTAACAAATAATTGATCGAATCGAGTGAACTTGTTTGAATCAAGTCGGATTGGGGTCAACACGATTTTGAAATTTTATATTATCCACATCTTATTAGGATTCTGAGTTCTAATTTTCATTGCCTTCAGATAGAGAAATATGGGCTGCTTTATAAGTAATAGACCTTACGATTACGACTTTTTAAATGGTATTGTGAAAACAGAGGCAGGCCGTTTGAGTTCAAACTATGTTGATTCAACATACGAGATACTGCAACAGGTTATCATTTTTATCTAATTTGTCAAATTTCCATTTCTCCGAAAGCCACGCTATAGACCCAAGGAGAAAACCTGCTTTCTCTTTAAGGATAAGGTTGAGAGGTTTTGAGTTTGAAATTGACTTTTAAAAGTAAAAAATAAGCCCTAGTTTGTTTTCTACCATTTCGTATTTTTCTTTTTTCATATTTTAGTTAATAAAAACATTTCATAGTCCTCGTTTTTTAATTTATTTCTCAAACTAACTCTCGAAAGTTGAGTCTCTCATTTCCGCTTCTACCTCAATTCTTTTTACTGCTTTTCAAAGCGTCTTCTGTCTACTAAATCAACAGAGATGAATAGTAGTCTCGAATACCAAGAGAGTATACTTCCTTTTGCCATCGTCAATAAAATTGAGACTAAATCTAGGTCCATTTCCGTTCCAATAGACTTCTTCGAATTTTTCCTTCCGCTCTCTTTGAGTAATCTTTGGGTTTGGTGGTCCTTTATAGCGAAAGAGCCACATAAATGGCAGACCTTCATTGAGTCATCTGAATCTCATCTCCGGGAGGGATAAAATAATAATAACAACCTGTGCTTTTCTAAGACTTTTATATCAAATCTAGGAAAACGAATTTTTATATAGATATAAAAATATACCACATTATTTCAAGTAATTTTATACCACTATCCCATTCAACTCTGTTAACCGAGTTGACAGAGCTAAACAACCAGAACCTTGTGCAATCATTGGAGCTGCATGGTCTCTTTGTTGATTTATTTGTTAGCCTAGACGATTGCTATACAAAAAGGGGTTGAGTATGTATACCCTGGGTTGAGCTAAAAAATTAACATTTTCTGAATTGGCTTCAGGTGATATATTAAGTTTATCAAATTAAAAGATGCGTGGCCTCTATAATTGTCATTTTCGTGATACTCAATGGCGCTTATATCACATTAGTTGTCATTTCAGGGATAATTAATGACGCTTCCATCACTATAATTCTTCATAAAGCACAAACCAAGAAAAATTCAACCCGGACAGTATGTAAATCCCAATCGAAACCTCATACATACAATACGGAGCACCAGATAAAGAAAACTCATTTTACTTGCAAAATTAATCTAAATCCCTCGTTCAATCATCATCCCAAAATATTGTATCTGTGTCGGTATCTTAACACTTCACCTGTTCTAAATGAAGAATCATGTAAACTCAAAAGAAAGCAGTAGCTATCACATTGCCTCCCAATATGAATACATATCGTACCTGTCTCATTCATCACTCATCATTATAATAATAATATTCTGATTCCTATGGTTGTTGTCCCGTCAAATTCTCATCATATCCTCATCATTCAAATGATGTCTCATCATCATGATCCCTGAACATTAAAAGTCTTCCCTTTACTTCCATTTCTCATCTAAAGCCTTTTCTTTCCTTTCTCTATTCAAAATGAGATCATGTCATGTCATCATGTGGTTATTGTGTATATGTAGTGATTTTGTAATGGAAATCAACATAGTCAAAATATTAATAACTATCTACATATATTACAACATGAGCTCGAACTCAAAGTCTCATCATCATTTTTATCCTCATCTAAAAAGTGAAAGTGAATGAGACTCTTACTGATACTTTCTCTTTTCATTTCATTTTCTCCTTGCTTGCCTCAGGGTCATATCTCCGTGACTCCACGACTTTCTCCTCAATCTTACTCTTATTCTAAACATAAGCGGAAGTCAGACCAGAACAAGGAGGAGAAAGCTAGACCAGGACAAGAATAAAAACATTGTTTAGTATTCAGAGTCTTGAAAATTTTTACATATTAAAATATTTCTTTTGTTGATCAAAATATTGTGAAGAGGAAAACAGTATTTTATAGTAAATATTTTGTTTCCCTTGTCGGTGACCTGTCACTTTTGATTTTAAAGTATGCAAAATACAAAGGAAATCTTTTTTTTGTATGTGCGAGTCATTGTAATCTGGCTTTTCTATTGTCCCCTTCTGCTGATGCTAATCTTGAGATTGAGAGTCTGAGTGGTTTTAAAGGAAGAGTTATTTGTTGTTTTGTGTGTTTACCTGTTGCTTGATTTTAGGAATTTTAAGGTAGGAGATAGTCTGGCATCTGTTACATATTTAGGGTGCTTTCTTCAAGAACTTTTTCTCATTTACTATAATATATTTTGTAAAGAAGGGTCTGGATCTTGAGCTAAAGGCTACGGATACGGACACGGTCTACAGACAAACAAGATAAAAAAATTCCCCTTTCTCTCAATTTCAATTGTTTACTCAAGTAATAGATCCTCCTGAACTTTAGAGCAAGGAAAAAAGAAAGAGAGAAAACAAAAAATTTAGTTTATTTTCTCACAAAAGTAATAAGGAGAAAGTTGGATTCCGGACCAAATCTCTCAACTTGAAATAATCTCAAAACCCATTTAGTTTGGCTAGCCCAAGTAAGTGATTTTTTTTTGGATTTTCAAGCTCAAGTCCTACGACCTAATCATCCTTCTTGTTTCTTGAATTGAAAGGGTTAACTGATTTGGAAAGAAAAGGGGTCTCGATTCAGCCAGTGAAATACAGAAAGATGCAACCCATAATAATAAGAGCTGAAAGAACCATTTTATTTTTGGTCCCAATTTCCATTTCTCTCTCTTATAAAACAAACATTGACTCTTCTTGTCTTTTATTCCCTTCCTTTTGGAAATGAATGAGGAAGATATCAAAACCACGAGAGAAGAAGTGGAATTGAAAACAAACGACTTTCTTCCGTTCTAACTTTCTTTCTTAAGAGAAAGTCCCAAGATCATCCCCCTTTTACTATACACAATTTCATTTTATTGCGCTGGCTCCATCCCCTCTCCAAGAGCCCCTTGCCCATTTTACATCTTCCGTTTCATAAATGTAAGGTTTCCTATTTGGTCAAGGTACATTTTGATTTGACTTTGTATAGTATTAAGAAGACAAGTGGGGACAGGTACTCGTAGTAGTAATGATTGGATCAAGAACTTGTTCTTGAACTAAATTGGTTCTTCATCATTGTTGTTATTGAGTCAAAAGGTCCAGGACCAGGTTGAACTATTGACAGATCTGAATTGAGTTTTTGAGAGGACAGAAAGAAACTAAAGAAAGTTGAAGTTTGAAGTCAGTCAGAGTGCAAGTGCATCTTTTTGGATTGGACATTGGACATTTTTTGGCGTCTAAAAGCTGTTGAGCTTCTGCTCTGAAGTCTGTCAATTTCAAGGAAGACTTGTTCCAGGAAATAAGTTTAATCTTATAGCTATTGTCATTTTCATAGTGGTGTGTTTTGGACACGGATTTTTGGTGCAACTCTCATTTTGGTTGACCAACCACACCACTAATCCTCAGTGAGAAACTCCATAGAGTTGGATTTGTATTAATTGACCGGAATTGGATTTTGATTGAGAGTCTCATCATTTTGGATTGACCATTCATCATGCTTTCACTGTCACCAAATATTCGAGCTAGACGCTCATCCCTTGCAGTAACAATTAGTGGAGTAGCGGATGGGTCGGGCTCAACCAACCGAGCCCTAAGACTAGAAGTTGGAAGCTACAGTCCAAATTCTTCAGAGACCGCTAGTACAAATGTTGGAGGAACTAACAGTGGGCAACGGTCACTGAGTGCTGATGAATTAAGTCTACTGAGTCCATGTCCAGTGAGTCCTGTCCTCCGGAGTTATCAGGATCGACTCATCCTCCCACTTGGGTAATCTGAGTTTTCATTTTACTACTATTGGAAAGACCGCTAATAGTTTCGGTTAATTGAGTTAAATGTTGTAGATTGAGGCTTTAGAGGATGGATGATGGACAAATGATTGAGTTTAATTCTTGTTCATTACATATAATGGGGAGTATATATGAGTAAATGTAACATGAAAGGCTTTTGTGTTTTAATTGAGATTAGTGAAATATGGAAATTAAACATGGATTTTCCTGAAAATTATGAGCTATATATATTTTGACAAAAGTTTATTCCACATGCTGACATATTTTAAATCTCACATACTTTCTGATGAGACCCATGTGTGGGTTTGTATACAAAATAAAAATCGCAATCACGGAAAATAAATGGAATTTAAGAAATATTTCACGGAACTACTCTGTGAGCTTATTAATTTTGGCTTTGCTTGTACGTAGCACAGCGTAGCTTCTCTACTGTATATTTTGGTTTAGCTTTAAGAAAAATCAGCAGTTTTTCCATATGGGATTTTCTCCGTAAATTCAATCATTTCCTCTCGCTGTTTGGCTGTCATCATGGATAAAATTTGAGTGTACTATAAATATGCCAGACATGCATATAACTTAATATCAGTATCGGAATTTTGTAGAAATGAATGCCAATTATTATGATCCAGTATGAATTAAATTACGATTATATAATTGGAAAGTTGATATTTTGATTGGATATCATTTTCCATTTTGACCATTTTTTATTCCGACGTAAAAATAACTCATGGTTTCAAAATTATGTTTAAAATAAATGCAGAGCATCCCTAAATTTGGATGTACCAAGACTAATTTTAGAAGTTGATCCACTTTAAACTTCCCTTTGCGTCATGGACATAATAAAACATGTCTCATGTGTGCAGGGGATTTAGAAATTTGCATGTCTGGATGGCTTTCTTTTCTCCCGTGGTGTGAGGCTTTTAGTTTGATCCACGTAAGGATACTTTTGGTTCATTTAAGCAAACACGTGTGGATTTTAAATTGAATAGAATTTATGTTTATTAATGCGGAAGATTCTGGAAAAGAGTATATCGGATTTAAAATATACTAAATGCAGATTGTCCTACGGTATCACTTATTCGTGGAATTAATGTTTGAAAATCGAAACTCTTTGAATGAGTAAGTGGATCAAAACATAATGAATGAATTAAGAGCGTGTCGTTCCATTGTGTACTCGTGCAGGGGACACCGCTAAAAGTTTGCATGAATAGCATGCAAAAATATTTGGATAATTAAAACATTTGAATATTTTATGACCGTTGTATTCCTTGAAAGGTCCATGAAGTCCTGAAAATTTTATGTTCTTCTAGGTCTTTTGTCGAGATCTAATAAAATGTATGACAGTACGATGTAGCCCTCATTATCAATAATTTGCGAAGAGAACTCGTGTTATAAAAGTTTATGAGGTTTTGATTTCTGTCAACTGCCATAAATAAGCAAATCTCGTAAAAACCCCTTTCGTGGCTATAAAATAATTTAAAGCTATGAAAGGGAGTTAAATATTCAGCCCAAACTGACCTTACTTTCTTCGACAATCTTTATCTCCAGCCCATTTTAATAAAATTTCCTAAACACAAACTCCCTTTCTTTACGTCATGATGATCCTGAGTCACTTGAGTAGAAGGAAAACTACATAAACTTCAAACTCATTTCACATGAGCCCATTGCAGTAATTCAATAGTGTTTCAAACTACTATGTGGCCCTTAAAATAATTTTGGGCTAAAAGAACTAGAACAACATCCAGCCAAAGTTCATCAGATCAGCTCAATTAATTCAGACCTTGTAATTTATCAAAAGAGGGACCCGACGGTGTAGGAGAGAAAACAACGTATTATAGAGTCGATTGATCATGTTGATGATAAAGGTTGCTTGCTGAAGAGAAAGTAGATTCAGCTCGCTCAGTTCAGTAGACCATGTTAGTCCAGGGAGAATATCTTCAATGAATGGATCCAACATAACATTGATCCAGTTTGGGATTTGATATATTAGTGAGGGTCTTCGAGCTCACGTACAGATTCTTCCTGACAATGTAATTAACGACTTTGGGCTACATTATGTTATTTGTATCCATTTTCTTATAGTATAGAGTAAAGGAAAGGATCAAATTTCAGAATCAAATCCGGTTCAAAAATGTATTTCAACAAAGAGGTTAGATGAGCTCAACATTTGCGAATAATAATATATATGTATGTATGTTGCGTTGGATAGAGTTTCATGAGCTTTTGGGTTGGACCACCATGATAACGGGAAAATTATTTGCAATTCTGCATATAGGAGGGAGTGACCTTCTATTGCATTGCCTTAATTTTTAGAGACATTAATCTTTCACCTTGGCATGACACTTGGTTGCTGGAAAATCATGATTATAAAATTTACAAATGTTCAATAAAGTGGATCTTCTGATCGACATTTATTTGCAGTTTTTGTATAATGCGACGTGTACCTGGATAGTTTTACAAAAAATAATTTTTCATGGCCCGTTCACAAAAATTACATTGTGTGGACGGACAACGGCTGTGAAATACAGTCCCATTACTCATTAGAGAATTTTTTGTGCAGCTACAATGCCACATTACTGTTTCACATCACTCTTAACTTCAGGTTACAAATATAAGCTTTCACATTATAATAGTTACGTTTAATAAAATTCGACTTAAAAGATGATCATTCTAACTTAACTTTAGTCATTAGCCATTTAAGTTTAGTCCCTCTCCAAATACACATAATGAATCTTATCCGATCATGACTCATGAGTTCTATCTTGTGACTGAAAATTGCAAATTGCATTTGGTATGAAATCAAACCCCTATTAATAAATATAAAACAAATAAATCACTTGCTTAAACTTTCACTCTGACAAAGTAGGATGGTCAAATATTATTGGAATTGTTGATGAGAAGTTAGGTTATACAACAGGTTGTTGATCTAAGAAGAAAGAGGGTAAGGTAGGCTAATATACAGTGGATATCAACAGGTTGTAGTGGATATAAATCGTAGTAGTTTCATTCATATTTTCCGTGGTAAGGGGTTGTGACTCGTGGCGCCACACTTTGTTCTGGACCAGCAAGTTTGAGAATTTGCTTTCTCCAACTTTCTCCTGCTTTCCTGGGGATTGAGGAGATGACGCATCTCCACCTTCACCATGACCTCGGAACGCAAATAAATCCATTGAAAGGACTCGTACCTTTAACAGAGCTATGTCTGTGACTTTCATTTATAAAGTCTGTTTCTTCTTTCTCCAAAGATAAAACTACAACTTTCATTCGCTTTTCGAACTTTTATTTCACAGAAAACCAAGACTTTATTACGTATTTGGATGATAGTTAAATAATGTAATTGCATCTTAAAATATTGCTGAGATACAAATATTTTATTGACACTATTCTAATTTTTTGTGTTTTAAGACTACATGGATAATCATCTCTATAATAAATGCAGCCAACCCAATTAATTCTCCAATCAAAAAGATTTTAAAAATTGGGATAATATTAGATTTTAATCTTTGACTTGTGAATGTTGTCGGGGGAGGACCCCTGTGACCTGAACTCATTTTAAATTCTTGAAGCCTTTTCCATAAATTATAAATCCCTGAGCTAATTATTAGAGAGAGTCGTCTGTTTAAAAATGGATCAATTTGACTTGGAATCTGCCAAACACGACTCATTGGTAAAAATTCATCTGTCCCTTTCACAAATTTTAAGGAAGGTGCTTTTGAAGATGCTAAATTTAGAAATGACTCAATCTCATCATCAGTTCCTACAAATGCTGTCCTTTCACACCCTGACACAATAGTAAATGCATCTTCTAAACTGATAACATGATGGATGGAGTCCAGTAATTTAACGATATTTTGACTTTTGTTTATGAAACGATACTCAGCTAATGAATTCCCAAAACTACTAAAGAAATTAGGATTATAAGGCATCATTAAAGCGGGAGTGTCAGATTGGTTCATTTCATCTGGAAAGGAAACAATCAATTTAAAATGTTCCAGCTCAAGTATTTTACCCCAAGGGATCCTTCCTTGAATAGGAGAAATTATAAATGCTGTGATTTTTCCTTTGTATGCATTTGTAAGGATTATAGATGTAAGGGAAATGGATATAAAAATAAATCTAATTATTCCATTATGATTTAAATTAGTTGAGTTGTCATTTATCCTGTAATCATTTCTCTTACCATGTGATTGAAATGAGTTTTCTAAGAGTCCCGACACTAAACTTAGGGCACAATTGCTATAATTGCCTAGAAATCGTATTAAACCCAAACTCGACCACGAAGTTTGTCCCCAGAAGAATTCAAGAGTAAGAATAAATGATAAAATTACGAGAGTGGTTAAAAGTAAGGTCCAAATAAATGGGTCAAATGGCTGTAGGAGCATCCATAAATGTGCATTATCATCCAACCCATCACAGGTGACAAAATTAAAACTTCTGTAAGGTTCTGGTTGATGGACCGTGACCTGCAACATATAGATATGACTATACCAGTCCAAATAGTCTGTGTACTCATAGATGATAGCTGGGAAAATATTGTACATGAGATTGATATTGGTTGAGTTCATGGGTCCTAACCCTTCAACGTATTCATCTGGGATACTATCTAACAAAATAGCAAATATTATATGAACGTAAAATTTATTGTGCATAGCCCTTGGGTCAAAGCTAGAAGCCAAGTATTTTTGAAAGTTTAGGTCTTTGGTGAATTTTTCTCTTTCAGCTCTGTAAGCAAATTCTATCAGGCTGTGTCTACTAAATTGATTGAGTTGAAATCCTGCAATTGTACCTCGTCCACCTTGAGTCAAGTTCCATATTGTACCTTGAAGTGCATCCTTGCAGGAGACATGTGATCTCATGATGACAAAGGGATGACAACTCAACTTGACCTGGAGAAATTTTAATTTTTGAAGAACACAGGTTGGGCACAAGTACCTGATTGAGGTCACTTCAACAGTGGTCTCGAAACTAAGTGATGATGATACAATTGTCTTTCCGTAAAGGGCTACGTAATGAATTTTGGGGGTATAACTTGACGGATACAAATTATTATTTGTCCACATGATTTCGTTCATTGTCCCAGGATCTCCACTAAACTTTTCCATGTTCAAGAGAAATATATAATTAGGGATCATGATACCAATCCTTGAATAGTGCGAAAAAAAAGCCTTGAAAAATCTTGATGAAAAAATATGGACAGACACAGAACACAATGAGTATTTCATTTGGGGTCCTTGGAAATCTGTGACTAACCAGGTCATGTTGCCAAAATTCCACAATTCCCCCGGTAATTCCTTTGTGTCTGTGTAAATGTGTGTCGTAAAATTAAATATTGCAAGATTTATAGAACAGTTTGAAAAATCATTTTGGAACCAACTGTACAAATTTTGCACAATAAATCTATGATTTTTTAAATCAGTTATTGTTGAATTAGCCTGACTCAAAGCAGGAAGAATTCCTAAAATCAGTGGAGCTAACATGGTTAGGCTTGATCAATATGAAACTTAATGACTGACTTAGATACTTTGCTTGCTGTTCATTTTATAGATAGATAACCGATCGATTAAACCATATTTTGTTTGTTTGCATTTAACGAGCATAGTTCTCAAATTCCTTTTAAAATGTTGAATTAGCAAAAATATGTAGAAATTCAGATATAAAGACTGGACGAAAAATTAAATATTTTAGCATACACCCAGAATTCATTTATTTAACGAAGCCATTATATTCCATTACATGAAAACCATTAAAAGAATTGCTCTTCAATGTTTCTCCATTGAGAATTCCGTAATAAAATAAAATTGAACTTTACATTTTGGACCGATCAGCGGAGGTCCTATGGGAAGGTTTGTCCGTCTGACAATTTTAAGATAATCTGGTTCAGTTGGGAAGCAGTCAGACTTGCTTATGTACATTTGTAAGATAATCTGGTTCACTTTGGAAGCAGTCAGGCTTGTTTATGGACATATGTAAGATTTATTTATTATAGCTTTCTCGGGCCCATCAGCCAACCGAAATCGATTCAATTGATACAATACGAGTCTGGATTAATTTGCATAACGTTAATTGCCATTTGTTATCTCAAAATCTAATAGGGTTTTAACATATCAATGAATTAACCAATAAATAAATTTGGAAATTTCAAAAGTAAGTCGAATTGATTTAAGAAATATGATTACGATGATTATAACAGTTTATGTTTATAACAGATGTTTATAACAGTTTTTATAAACCAAACTTTTGTTTCTCAGAGAGTCCAAATAAACCAGGATAGGAACAGAAACATTGACAGCCTTTGACCTTGATCCCACACATGATGTTCTTCCAATAGGGATGTCCAGTTCCAATTTGTTTTGTAGAAACTCCTTGACAGTTTTATCCGTGTTGTTGTCCTCGTTGAGTTTAAGTCCATGAATTACTAGTTTTAGTGATGAGAGAGGGATCTCTGACCTCTCCTGGGGCTGGGTTGGGATCACACTTTTGTCACCGCTGAACTTTTGTAGAGTTTTTTCTACCTCCAATAGTCTGTCCTCAATGCCATTTACCCTCATATAGCCAAATGTTTTAATAACTGAGTAAGTTCTTTAAACTCCTTTTCAAGAGTCTTTTGGCTCTCGATCAGTCCAGGTATCAGGTTGAGGGATTGATTCACTGCTGATATTAACGCCTCATTACTGGCAGAACTTGATTGGGTCGACTCAGCGGCGCCAACTCGTCCGGTGCTGCTTCCGGCTCCACCCTCAGATTGCATTTGTCTCTTGTTTCCCTTCATACTATAACTGCGAAATTCCTAACTTTATTCGCAAAAACTCGCTGACAATTAAATTTAACGGCGCAACGCTGCTAGTATTTATGCTACACTACCAAAGTCTAAGAATTTGTTTGAACTTCACGATTTGTAGTTTAATTATTGTTTCCCCTTTCAAAGTTTTCTGTTTACCTTACTTGACTCGAGGTATTTGATTTGATCATCAAATTTTTAATTTAATTTACCAATTCTTTCTATTGTAATCCTGGATTGAAGTTACATGTAATTAGTTAATTTCAATAATTAAGTTTGTTAACTTTATTTAACTTTTGATGACCTTTATGATGCTGAGTCGGTACTAACTGATCTCCCTCTTCCAGTCAAACTTTTGTAAATATATTTTGTAATCTTATCTTGACTTGACTGAGAATGAATGAGAGCTAACTCTCTAAAAAACACGACTACTCTTGTTCGGATATTTGTAGTGGTTTAATGCTAGTTTTGGTTTACTTTAGGACTAAAAGTAGTTAAGGGATTTAACCCCC
>JAQIYE010000563.1:0-11816 GCA_034699765.1 Xenyllodes armatus
AAATATTTCGGAGTTTTTGGCAAATATATATGTACATATAATAGCCTTTTTTGGTACATACATAAAGGGACCCTGATAATGATTATAGTGTCGTAGAATGAGCACGTGAATTGGCATATATTATAACAAAAAAAAATCCATACCTCGATCAAACTTCTTCCCTTCAGGATCAATGTCTTTGACATCAAAGATGTCTTCAAAAAGGACTCCAGCCATGATGGCTTCTCTAAGGTCAGCTCTCAGCTCTCAGGTCAGGTCCTCGTCCTTCAACCAAAACTCTTTAGAAGAAGAACCAGCAAACTAAATGACCCCCAGAGCACAATCCAATCCACACAGCAAAAAAAGTCAAAACCACACTTTTTTGATTTTCCTACTCCTTACCAAATTTTCGACCAAAAAAAAAATAGTTTGAAATTTGAAAATCGACGACTTTTCTCGAAAAAATAAAGGATTTTATTCGAAAACCGGGAATTAATCACGAAAATGTTCCACGAACCAAATCATATCAATTGAGGATTCAAATTTCCCGGGTAAAAGTGAGTACAGGAATGGTCCTATTCAAAAGTCCGGGAAGATTTAAATGTTCAAAATTTATACTTGTTTTTAATATTTTTTTTAAGAGGTGGGACTCTTCTTGTCGTGTTTCTTCGTGTGGTTTTATGGACATGCTCGAGTGATCAGGCGTTTCAAGAGTGATTTTGGTAAGGTCAAAAGGTCAAACGCGATTTTATAAAAGGTCAAAGGCCAAGGTCAATTTTAAGAAGGAACTTGATTTTTAATTTTGTATTTTTCGATTCAGCAGGAACGTGAGTTTCGTATACTAAATATGAAATAGAGGCGTTAACGTTAACTCATTTAACTGGTGTTTCATTAATCAAGAAAGATGCCAAGCAAGAAGAAAAAGTATAATGCAAGATTTCCTCCAGTATGTTTGTATGAATTTGGAAATTAGGAATTTAAGAGATAATTAAGAAATTAAGTTGGAATTTTGTTTTCAGAAAATTTTGTTTTGGATTTTTACTTATTTTCAGGCCCGGATTAAGAAAATTATGCAGAGTGATGAAGACATTGGGAAAGTAGCTCAAGCGGTTCCAGTTATAATCTATATCCTTTTCATACAAATTTTTTGTCAACTTTTTTTATTTTACTTTATACAAAAGTTACCGTCAGAGTTTTTCAATCCCACTGAAAAGTTGAGATTGAGATAATCCGATTTTATTTTATTACTTGATTATATAATTCAACAATAGTTTTTTTGTTTGTTTAACTGAAATTCTAAATGAGGATTTCAATACTTGGTGGGGTTGAAAAACAGACGGTGCCTTATCATAATGCAAATGCGAATTTTTCAGCTTTCTGCTTTAGCTTACGTTAGTAGTTAGTATTTCATTCCATTTCCCATGATTTTCCTTAACGCTATGTTCACCTCGAGCATTGGAGTTGTTTGTGGATTCTCTTCTGAGGAAAGCTGCCGTTGTTACTCATGCCCGGAATGCAAAAACACTGACTCCTTCCCATTTGTAAGATTTCGTTGTTCAATACATGAATGACTAAGCTATTTTCAAAGTGTCATTACATTTTCAACATGCTCTTATATCGTATTTTACAGGAAGCAGTGCATAATGGCTGAACAGCGCTTTGATTTTTTGAAGGACATGGTGGCTACAATTCCAGATGTTCAAGGTGAAGAGGAAGGAGCGGAGACACCTAGATCTGCATCAGCGGCATCATCATTTGTATTTCCTCCGGTGTCATCAACAACAGTAGCGTCATCCCCGA
This sequence comes from Xenyllodes armatus, assembly GCA_034699765.1. Classification (NCBI taxonomy): domain Eukaryota; kingdom Metazoa; phylum Arthropoda; class Collembola; order Poduromorpha; family Odontellidae; genus Xenyllodes; species Xenyllodes armatus. Next base: position 1,780 of record JAQIYE010000563.1, read on the forward strand.
TTCCAAGCTCCTATGGTAGAAGTGCTCCAAGTTCTTCGGTTTCTGCAACGTCATCTGGAGGTCAACCAGTGTTTGCGTTCCCTGGTCAAGCTTATCTAAAAATTGAGCAGCCCTCCATCCCATCAGGTTCTAACTCGAATTAAAATGATCATACATTGTACATATGAACCCAAACCAATCTTATTCTTTGTTTGCTTCTTTAATTCCAGCACAACCAGAGTCAGTAATAGTTCGTCACTCTTCTTCAAATAATTCAACTACTACCGCAGCGCAGAATCTGATAAGTATGGGTTCCCACACCCAGGGTCATCCGTACCTTTCTAATTTGGGTGTTCCTGGCTTAGGAAATGTTCAACCCCATCAGCTTTTAGCCCCACATCAACAAGGCTCAAATCCGCCAATTCATTTTGGTCAGTACGAGTTTGTTCCAAATAATTTCCATCCATCTGTCTCTATCACTCAGCACAGTGCTTTGAGTGCTTCGTCTGGATCAGTAAACAATGGTGATAGGGGTAACTTTTACTACGATCAAACGTCTGAGTCTTACGGAGCACGTTATCCTGACCAACAACGGTCTTCCTCTGACTGATCTGAATGAAACGTACAATGTAATGTACATGTAAGTCTGTTATTTGTTGTTAACTACAGTGGATTTTTTTGTGCGATTCTGTTTACCTAAAAAGGTCAGTCACACAGTCACTTTTCTTTACTGTCTTTTCCTGTTACAAAAAGCTGTTTACTTTGTGTTTGAGAGTCACGTTCAAGGAAGATAAATATCCTCGTACAATAATAGTTGCTGGTTTTCTATAAGTATCACACTTACTGTGATCAACTAAAACTCAAGGAATAATTAGGGTAGTTTGCTAATTTTTGTACATTTCTGACTATTCAGATGTCAGATTAGTTTAATGCTTTTGCTCTTAAACTAAACCTTAGAAAGATACATCTACATATAATTTATTATTCATTTGTTATTGTAGGGTTAGTTCCAGTACATTACATAGTGGTCAGTGTTATTATGCCCAGCTTTATTGGAAATTTTAAGGGATTCCACCCTTGTTAATGAGTTTACCCTGAACTAAATGAAGCAATAATGGTATGTTGGAGATAAGGTAAAGGAAAATGTTTGGAGGTGTTGTTAAAGTTTTTTTTTCATTTCCTCCCTCTTTGATGGTTTATTGGATCCGTTAATTTCATGTTCACTGAAAATTGCAAACTTTTTTTTCCCAACAATAACAGAACCATTTTTTACTTTGTTGAGTTACATTGTATTTGGTTTATGATTTATACATATTTCTATCCAATAAGTTCGAATTCGGACATGTCATTTACTTTATCTTCACCTTGTGGTAAAAATTTTACTAATATGAAGTAGTAAATATCAGATCAAAATAATACATATAGCTATTATAATAATAATGTTAATAAAATGGCAAAATTCATAACATTCGATTTTGAATGCTCAGTGCCCATTTGGTTAATTACCACTAGAATTTTAATTTCGTATATACATATGATGAAGGAGAGGCAGTCAAGAAACAGCAAAGTACCATTTCGTCAAAATAAAATGATTTCACATTTCAGAATAATTGTTTAATCTCAACACTCGGAACGGAACCCTAGAACATTTAAGCTAGTTTCAAAACAATTAGTCCATCTAGAAACCTAACCTAACTTCCTTTTTAGTATAGAGAGAACACGTTCAATGATCAATAGATGCTAACCCTAGCTCATGTTCTAAATAACTCGAGGTATGTTCTAAGGAGTCCATTTGACAGCTAAAACTGAAAAGCAAAACCGTAAGATTGTTATATCGTTCAACAGAGAGACAGAACATATTAGCCATTGTATTTCATTTCAAGATTTGATTAGTCCAGGTTTTCTATATAGAAGCCAAATTAAGAATTAGGCCCAGTTCCCATAAAACTTTTAAAAGCACAAAAATCTGAAGCAGATGAATGCTTCATTGATATATTTGTTGAGGCTGCAGTAACAAGTGCCCATTCCTTGGAATTGTCATTCTTTTCAGCAATTGCAACCCCACAATAAGGTACCCCACGAAGGACCCCCATCATTTCCCTAAATTCCCTTGCTGGATGTCCAATGATTTGTCTTGTGGCAGTATCAAGTGTTGCACCATGAGCCACGAGGAGGAGATCATTGTCTGTCGAAAAACAAAATATCGCGAATTTTTATCATTCTTCCGAACATTTTCAATGGAATTTTGGGCTCGAGAGGAAAGTTCCCAAATTATTTTATAATATACCATCTTGTTTCAATAGATGTTGAACTAGACTGAAACTTCGAGCATAGTATTCCTCCACAGTCTCATTACTTTTGATCTCAGGGGTGTTCATGAAGGGGACATAGGAAGTGTCAACGTCAAATCCATTGTCTACAAGCTCTTGAACAGTTAACCATTCTGGATTCCCATCCTCATACCATCCCGTCCATTCAAATAGACATGGTTCAATTTTTAATTTAAGTCCAGAACCCTTACTTCCCATCCCTGGATGAATAAATTTGTAAGAATTAGAATTTTTCGCTATATATTTGTTTCCTTTCCTAGCTATAAATTTTTGGGCAAAATGCAATCTCCCAACTATATAGTCGCTTTTACCAGATAAAATTGCCGAAGCCGTCTCAACACAGCGAAGGGCTGGAGACACATAAACTTGGAATCCAGCTTGAAGAATATTTTCTTCAGAGAGTCCTTTTCCTACGAGGGTCCCTTGTAAGCTCCCAATCTTGGAAAAATTAAAAGGGATGGGGATTTTTTGATTTTCAAGGTCAATTTTAATGAGAAACTTTCTTTGGCCATATTCCTTAATATCAAAACTCACTTGGGTCAATGGGCAGTCCTTTAAGAAACTTGCAGGTTTTCGACTAGGAACAGCATCCGGCATGTTTAAATTTTTCTTGGTGTACTTTCCTGTCGAATATAATTTCAGTTAATTGTAAGGCATAACTATGCTCATCACTTTATCGGAAACTAGTGAATAATATAACACACTCACCATTAGCATCAAAACAATTAGTGATCCATTCATCACTAAATGTAAAGTCAACCCTTTCACCATGTCGAACTACAACGATTTTACGCCCCATCGTTTCCAAAATTCAACAATTGCTGGATAATTTTTCTGAAAATTACAAAAGTTCATTTAAAAATTTAACGTGTGAGTTTATAATCTTTTTTCATGGAATTGGCTATATGTCTATTAAAAGATAAGATGATTTATTGCCACGGTCAGAGTCTAATAACTTTTATCTTTGAATACAAAGTTCGGTCAAGTCATATATTATAATGACCAGTGTTAAATTGAAGTCATTCACTCATAATTCCAAAGTCCATTAACAAAACAGTACTTTAAATTTATTATTGTCTGGACCATGCATGCGATGATTAATCTAATGATTCATTAAAATTAAGCTAAAACACGTGGCTCCTAAAAAAAAGTATATCAACATCAAAAGTATAATCTGTTTTATGTCCACGACCACGACTAACTGATAAATCCAATTAGGCTGACCTTTTTTTTTTTTACTAAAGTTAAAGATACTCAAATCTAATCAGGATTTTAATTTGGCTTAAAAATAATATTTCAGTGCCCAGTATTTCCAATATGAATATTTAGCAAAGGTTATGGAGATCCACATACTCACCAAAGTACGGATATGTTTTATGGATGATGATGAAAATGTTGATTTATTTTATGGATAGTTAATTTTTTGAGTTAATTTTTGCAGAAAACGCTAATTCTTTTAATCTCAAAAGCTCAAGTTATCCCATCATTCTCTCTCCGGTCTAATGTGGATTGCTCTTCCCGAACCCGAATTGAGACTCCATAAATTCTTTGGGAGAGCCTCAAATTGACTTTCTCCGAAGAATCTACCAAATACTTGGGTGTTAATGTATCTATCCACCGTGGATGGAGATCCGAGTTTGGCAATGAGAAATCTTTTAAATTATCAGTTATCTCAGTCAAATTTTAATACATAAATTGTTTTAGTTAATGAATTTGTCCTCAAGCTATGGTTAAAACTATTTGACTTGACTTGAAAAGTTGTCCAACAATCCGAGCCGGGTCAAAATGTATCTCGAAGTCGAAACATGTCATGTTCCATTTTATACAGTTGCATCTTTCATTTCATACTTCCAAAAAAAAAATCATGGATTCTTTTCTTTCTTCTTAACCGAACCGAAAATCCGCAAATTTTGTCCGGTTCGGGATTTTTATGCTTTCTCTTTATCAAAGCCTAAGAAATCTAGGTTCTACTTTCTCCATAATACACGACTTTCCCCGGGCTTGCTTTCTATTTTCTCCCTATCCAGCATGGAACTTGTGGCACAAGCACAAATAGCTGTATTGATCCAATAGCTTGTCCTGGCTGAAGCTCTTGGAGAAAGTTTATTCTTGTTTTGGGTTGAGAATTGGTGTGAAAAGTCAAGGGTTATACGTACTCTATCTAGATGTAAGGACCCAGAAGCTTTGTTTTTTAAAGAAATCAAAATGACCTGACCTGAAGGGTCAAAGCATTAAAATTTTCTATAATCATGAGGTCCTTCATTGGACCCTGCCCCTTTGGAGGACCTTGTATGCTCCTCATCCTCCTCGTGGTCCTGTCCTTGAATGAGGTCAACGGTGGAAATGTGGTCAAGACCTACAAGAGTCGAAGGTCCTCAAGTAGTCTTCAAAAAATGTACACTGGACAATTTCCCCTTTACATTGCTGGACTATTTCCAATGAGTCATAATGTTACAAAGGGAAGGGTGGGTCGTGGGGTCCTTCCGGCCGTGGAACAAGCGATTCATGATATCAATATGAATCAGAGTGTTCTTCGAGACTATGTCCTTCATATTGATTGGAATGATACAAAGGTAAATTAAAGTTGCTCAACTCAAAAGCAGTTAACCTAATTTCAAAATCCACTAATTTTTCCCAAATTACATTTCCAACAGTGTGATACAGGTCAAGGGATGAAAGTTTTCTTTGACATGATGAAATATTTACCCAAAAAAATCGTCCTTTTCGGAGACGTATGTACAAGTGTCACGGATCCAGTGGCAAAAGCAAGTAAACGTTGGAATGTGGTTCAACTCTCTTATGGAGACACACATCCAATGTACGCAAAGGCAAATTTCCCAAACCTATTTCGAATTGTTCCATCTGAAGGAGAATTTAATGCTCCAAGGATTGAGTTAATGAAAACATTTAATTGGACGAGAGTTGGAACACTGTTTCAAAATATGCCCCTGTATTCCCTGGCACATAATCTATTACTGAGGGAGTTGGAGGTACAAAATATTGAGATTTTGGCAAGTCAGTCATTTAATGATGGATCTGATATTCATCAAGCCCTTACGAAATTGAAGGATAATCAAGTTAGGATTATTCTTGGGAATTTTAATGAGACTTGGGCTCGACGGATTTACTGCGAGGTAAAGGGGTCACTTAAATGCAAGTATAGCTGATTTTGCGAATTCTCGCTAATTGTTGTGTCAAATTCTAGGCGTACCACAGTAATTTTTATGGAACCAAGTATCAGTGGCTAATTGTGGCAGCTTATGATCCAATTTGGTGGAAAGTTGGTGATACAAATTGTACCCTTGAAGAACTTGAGACAGCCCTTCGAGGGAGTCTCCTCATGGATGTTCTTCCACTGAGCACAAGCAATGAGATTACTATTTCTGGAAGGGTGAGTTGTCATCAGCTAATTGACCTTTGACCTCCTTAAAGATGTTTTCATTAATTTTGTCCTGTTAACGGTTTTAGACCGCAAGCCAGTACTTGGATATCTACGAGGTGATTTGTATGGAACAAAAGTCAAGATTTCATGGATATGCTTATGATGGAATTTGGGCGATTGCTCTGGCTCTGAATAATGTTTCCAATTATTACAACAATGGGAGTTTTCGTGGGAGTCGAGATCTACTCACAACGTTTAATTATCACAATAAGGAATGGGAAGCTGCCATTTTAAAGTCTTTGGAGGGGACAAGTTTTCTTGGGGTCACGGTAAATATAGCTGTTTTTTTAGATTCGTGGTATCTAAAATGTATGGCCTTAACTTTGATGTTTGTCTTTGGACCAAATTAATAGGGACCAGTACAATTCAGGGACAATGGAAGAAAGGGTTCGGTCTTAATTAAACAGTTTCAAGGTGATTTTTGAAGTTCCTTAGTGTTTTGTGCACAGTTGAGAATTTCAAAATGATTTAGATCCTCTGTAATTTTGAATAGCTTACAATAAGGTCAATGCTGAAGTCAAAGTGGGGCAATATGATTCAGTGACCCAAATAATGAATTTGACCAAGTATTTGGATCATATTGTTTGGAATGGAAAATATGGACCACCAAAGGATCGGACAATACAGGTTATTTCCATATGTAAACAACAATAAACCTTCCATAAATTCAAGGTCTTTAACCTAAAATTATCTCCGTTTATGTTAACAAAATTTTAGATCAAAGAACACACTCGAATTAATTTAACACTTTTCACGGTCTTCACATTGTTTTCCACCCTTGGGATCCTGTTCTCGATATTCTTCCTTGTGATTAATATTAAATTCAGGAATCAAAGGTCAGTTAGTTAACTCTAATGTCTCATATTACCCCCACTAATGCAAATGTCTATGAATATTCTCATTTTGAAACAGATACATCAAAATGTCATCACCATATTTGAACAATCTAATTATCATTGGATGTATCTTTACGTACATGAGTATCATCATAATGGGCCTGGACTCTCGACTGACCTCTGTAACAGCATTCCCTTACGTTTGTACAGCAAGGGCATGGGTCCTCATGGCAGGGTTTTCCTTGGCCTTTGGCTCAATGTTTAGTAAGACATGGAGGGTTCACTCCATTTTCACTAACGTGAAACTTAATAAGAAGGTAATTTTGAGAAAATGATTTAAAAGCGATTTGAGTCGAAACGTAGCAAAAATTTTAAAAAGGGTCAAATTTTCTAAAATAGGTCATCAAAGATACTCAATTATTTATTGTTGTGGGGGTCCTCCTTACGATCGATTTTGGGATAATGTCAACATGGCAATTTTTGGATCCATTCTATCGACAAACACGGAATATGTCCAAATATGTTCGAGAGAAAAAACTTGCAAATAACTTTAATTTTTTAAAAATATCAATTTCTAAACCTTCGAAATCTTTTGTTTTATTTAGTCGGATCCAAATAATGATGACGTTGAAATTATTCCGGAAATGGAATATTGTAAAAGTGACTACATGACCCTTTTCATGGGATGTATTTATGCGTACAAGGGACTCCTAATGGTAGTGAAAATGCAATGCCTGAACAAGATCTTAAACTTGTAATTATGATTTTTAATTGTAATTTTTTTTTAAATTAAAGATGTTCGGATGCTTTTTGGCATGGGAGACTCGACACGTCTCAATCCCAGCTCTAAATGACAGTAAATACATTGGGATGTCAGTCTACAATTCTGTGATGATGTGTATTATTGGAGCTCCACTCAGCCATGTCCTCTCGGACAAACAAGACATTAGTTTTGTGATCATTTCAATTTTTATTATTTTCTGTACAACGGTGACCCTCTGTCTTGTGTTCTTACCAAAAGTAAGTATGTATATACGGGATAAATATTACACATTACCTTAAATGCTTTCGCCATTAACCTTGACCTTCAGCAACGAGAATAATTTTGTTTTGTTTTTCATTCGTAAATTAAGGTGATTGAACTCAAAAGAAATCCAAAGGGGACAATTGAAAAACGACTTCGAACAACCATCAAACCAGCATTTGCAAGTAGTCTTGGAGGACATCCTCGACGTCCCTCAGCAGCATCTTTGTATGAACATGAGCTCAAGTCTGCCAAACAAATCAACTCCAAGTATCGAAAACAAATTAGAGAAATTGACAATGAGATTCAGGTAATGCCCAAAACCCCTTATGTGTCAACTTGTAACCAGTTATGCCCGCAAATTTCTTAACTTAACCAAAAATGCTGGGATTACTTTTTCAAAAAGGCTCTTGCAAAAATCCTTGGTGCTGAAGCAAGTGAGATCCTCCATGACGTTCTTCATAATCTGACCCTTCCAAAATCTGATATTTTATACAGGAAGGAAGGTATAAGAATAGATTTAAATTTTAAAAGTTTAAACCCACATTTCGCAATGTTTGCCAAAATTGTTCCAAATTTTTGTAATCGACCCCAATCAGATACGGATATCAGCTCTCTCTATTCAATGAACTCTGATGAAGGTCATGGAGAAGACAATGGAGCCTTCATTGAAATGAGCCCTGACAAGTAAGAAAACCGTTAGATGTCACGCCCTTTCCTAGCCTAACCTAACCTTAAGTTAAGGAAATTAACCACTAAGGGCTGACTGCTAATTCTTATTTAAAAGGAAAAAACCTCCAAGGATCTCAGTCCCATGGCATGCTGCTGTAACAGCCGGAGTTCTCAACTCTGCCAAAACAATACTATTTTCCCCAGACGTTCAGGCTTTAAAACCTCGAGCGGAACAAGAACCCCTCCAACAGCAGCAACAACAACCCCAACAACAAGGTCAAGGTCAACCTCAATCCCCCTCTGCCAATTCCCCATCAGAGGAACCAATCACAGTTGAAGAGAAACCCCTACCAAAAATTGATGAGGACTCTGAGACTACTCAAAGGGTTGGTGGTCTATCTGGTGAAGCTCTTTTGGACCTATATAGTCAAATACGATCAAGGTCAGTAGCAGATTTATGTGAGGATGCACCAGATGCTCTAGCTGATCATCGACGTCGTTCCTCTGCTCAACCAACGACTCAAGATGAGATTTGGTCAATTGCTCAACGTGATAAAAGATATATTGGTGGAGGTGGCGGTGGTGGTGTTGGACCACGGAGGAGCAGTGTTATTCCAGCAATTGGTGAAGAGCAAATGAGTCTCGCAATTCGAAGGAGGGGTGCTCCAAAAAAATTAAAATCTCCAACCCTCCCTAAACCAGGGAATCTAAAATTGAGTCATGTTGAAACGGACAATGAAATCTTTTTTGCATCTACACGTAAGACCTTGTTTTGAAATTGACCTTAAGTTTAAGTTTTTTTTTCAAGGTAACATCCTTTCTCTTAACATTTGACCTCCAACAGATGATATCCCTGTAGATGACATTTCTTCATCAACATCACGAATTGATCATGTCCTCAGACTGGATCCAAATCATAATCGACGAGCAGAGTCAACTGAAAATTTAAAAGCTTCAACAGCTCAACCCCTCAAATACCGGAGTTACAGTGTTCCAAAGAGGTTGGACAATCCATTGTCAGAAATTAATTTGGATGTTAGTCTTCTACCAATTTTTCATAAACTTTTGAGTGAGAGAAATTCTCTGGACATGGCTCCACTTATTAATGGTCGTGGTGGAGTCCCTGGGGGTGAGGGTCAGGGTCCAGGAAGAAAGGGAAGGAAATTTATGGTCTCATGTCCAAATATTCTCATCAAATGCGACATTGTGGAGTATCTCTAAAAATGCTAAGCCAGTTAGTGTAATTAATCTTAAAATTAGTCGCGCTAACCAATAAGTCAGACCTCTGTGCTTGTTCATGCTTTTTCGGGTATGGCGTTTGTTCGTCTACTGTTATTTTGCCCTTTAACAACTTTATCGTTTCCTACAATGGATTGGATTGCCCTCATTCCAAAAATTGTATTGAGCAATTTTTCAGTTCCATTTTTACCTAATTTCTAATCGCTTCTGAAATGTTCAAGTAAAAAAACTTCTTGGGTGAAAGGATATATAATTTTAATTTCTACTAGAAATATAACATAGGAAAGTCTTAGACTAGTTGTAATTCTTGGGGTAACGGAATACCTATTTGGAACACTTTTGGTGCTGTAAAAGTTTAAAAATTGTGTGCTAAATCGTACTACCATGAAACTTAAAACAGTTAGGTCAACTTATATGTGAACCCCTTCTGATATTAAAATTAAAGCACTGCGATAAAGAATAAGAATAAATCTTTTACCACGGGATTTTCTTGGTCTGTTCAGTGATCACAATTT
>JAQIYE010000564.1:0-11814 GCA_034699765.1 Xenyllodes armatus
AGTTTAAAAGTAAAATCAATTTGATTTTTCTCCCTTCAGTCCTACTGTTCTAAACACAGTACAAACAGTACAAAAAAGGAAAAGGCAGCACATTCTTGCTCTGAGGAAGAGGTTGAAAAGAAGAAGGCTCGAGCCATGACAGCAGAGGAGAGACATCAAGCCAGAGCTGAAAAGTAAGCGGTTTTACACCAAAAATGAATTCTCTGTGTTTGACTTTCACCTCTTGACCTTTTGGTTAACCTCTGCTATTTTCATTAATTTTCGTATAGACTCCAACAAATTGAGGCCGAGTTCTTTAAATATGTTCGACTAAAGGATGTATCCCTCAACTTGGCAGTTGATATGGACGTGGTTCAACTCATTTATAATTTTTGGAAATTAAAGAGAAAGGTGAGTTGTAAGAGTTAATGACCTGATTGATTGATTTTGAAAGTTCATTACTGTATTGTTTTAATTTAATAATAACACGGAAGTAGAGAAGAGCTGTTATAATGTGATTTTATACAATACAATACATTAATTTAATTTTGTTTTCATTTCTTCCTCCTTCACAGTCAGCAAACAATCGTCCTCTTGTCCCACCACGACCGGAGACAACACAACTCCTCACTCAACAACAAGAACAAGATTTAGAACAAATGAAAATGTTTGTTCAGTTGAGACAGGACTTGGAGAGGGTAAGGAAGGGCGGATATGTTTATATGTAGTCAGGAATCAAAGAAATAGAAACTTAGAAATTTTGACCCAGTTTTAAGATCTATTGTTCTAATTTTTTTGATTCCTATTGTCGTCCCATTTATTTCCTAGGTGAGGAATCTGTGTTATATGGTGAGCCGAAGAGAAAAATTATCCAGAACATTTTTCCGACTTCGAGAACAAACATTTCATAATCAGGTAAATCATCCATCATCCAAATATCAGGTTTAAGGTCAAAGAGTCAAAGGTCACGGGAATATTTCTTAACATTTTCGTCTCCAGGTTGCACTACTAAATGATAAGTCAAGTACTGGGGTCGGAGCTCTGACCCCAGAAGAAAGAGGAGCAGTCCTGGAAGCCAATCATGGTTCCTCCATTTATGATCGACTCTACTCACAACCTGGAGCTGCTAGTGGGACAGGGATTGATTATGACAATCTGATTAAATTAATTGGTGGCTCACTTGGACCAACATCCAAGAAAAAAGAGGTTAGTAATGGTGGTCCAGGGACATCCAAGGCCTCAACTTCAAAGGCTTCACAACAAACTAAGAAACAACGTGGAGGAGCCGCTGGTGGACCAGCTGCTGGGAAAAATACTTTATTGAATGGGAGTAGGAAAGGTCTTCCTGGTCCAACCCCTCAACAGACAGCCCTCAAGGATGAGTCTGGGAAGAAGAAGGTGACCAAGAAAGGGAACAAGAAGGGAAGTGGTGCTAGTGAGACTGTTCCTGCAGGAGGAGGAAAGGCTAAACCCCGCAAACCTCTATCCTATTTATTTGACACTGACTCAAGTCTGGATGGGATTCTTGGTTCATCTGCAACAGGAAAAAAGAAGGTCAAAGGGAAGGAGAAGGGAGTTGGAGGAGGAACTGTTGGGAAAGGAAAGGGTCAAGGAGTCAAAGGAGGAGGAGGGAGAAAGGGAGTCAAGGCCACTGCTCAGGCTGGATCCTCTTCAGACTCTGATGACCTTGAACTACCACCACACCTTCAATCAAAACCAAGAAACTCAATTATTGGTGCTCCAATTTATTCGGACACGGAAGAGGATGAGTCACCTCCAGGGGTTCATTCCGGAGTAATTACCAAGGGTGCACTCAAGGACTTTGCAGGGAAGTCTGTAGGAGGGAAGAAGGGTCAGGCTGGTAGAGGGAAGGGTCCAAAACCAAAAGGTCAACAACAACCAAAGGTCAAACCTCCACCAAAACCCAAGGCTCCACCAAAGAGAAAGAAACCTCAAGGACTCAATTCCACTGAATTAATTGTACCTCAAAGAGAAGCAGCTAAGAAGGCAACCGAGTGTCTCAAAGCAGGGAAACATCCAAAAGGTAAAGATCCTCATCTGACCTCTTCTGAGACGCCCTTATTGGTCCCAGTCCCGACTGGGAGTGGATCCTCTGGGACCCTTGCCCTTGATAATTCACCATCAACCTCAACCTCAACCCTTCGTGACCTCAAGGGAAAGTTTAATAAAGTTGTTGAGAGAGTATTTGAAGGAGAAGTGATGAGTGGTCGGAAGGGGAGTAGTAGTTCTGCTGAGGTCAAACCACCCTCAAAGACCCCTCCAATCCCCCAAATTCCTAATCGAAACTCAAAGAATGGGAGGAAGAATAGTAGTCCACCTGTACCTCAACCAAAGGACAAGAAAAAACTGAGCTCAACAGCAGCCCGAGCCCTTGAACTTCAAAAGGATGAGTATGAATTTGATGGAGAACAACCAAACGCCACTGGAGGAGGAGGAGGAACTGACCCTTCAACCTCTGTTTCTTATGTTCCACAAAGACAAGCAGCCAAGAAGGCAGCAGAACACATTCGATCTGGACTGAGTAATATTGTTGCAGCAAGACTTATCATTGAGGATGAGATGGAGGCTGCACATAAAAAGTCAAAGAAAGAGAAGGGTTCACTCAAGGGTCCAGGACGAGATGAAAAATCACCTGGAAGGTCAAGGGGGAAGGGAAGGACCTCAGCCTCACCCTCACGAGAACTTCTTAGAACTTCTAAGGAGAAGTCCAAGTCACCCTCAAAGGGTAAGGTTGCGATTACTTTTATGAATTCTGTTGTCTTCTTTTATAGAATTCTGACCTGACCTTTGTATTTGTTATTGTTATTTTCAGGGAGGGATGGAGGTCATGCCTTGTCTACTTCAACTCCTACGGACTGGCCCTTTCTTGAACAGGGGACCCAGTCTAAGGGAGGTCAAGGGGCAGGGCGGTCACGTGACCTCAGTTGTAGCTCAAGTAGTAGCTCGAGTGGATCCAGCTCATCATCAAGCTCAACCTCATCCTCACGTTCCTCATCCTCATCTCGTTCCTCATCATCCTCCAATTCTCCGACGTCGTCCCCTACTAAGGTCAAATCCGTCTCCTCCCCACCAACCTCACCAAGGAGGAGTCTCACAAAGGGAGTCGCGAGTAGGAAGCTTAAAACTTCCGAGCGATCCCCGAGTTCGGATGGTTCCTCCTCAACATCATCAATCCGGGCTCAGACTCCTACGAGAGAGAAATCTAACTCCAAAGATAGTGGATCCATCCAGTCTAGACCACGCGGAGGTAAGGTTACGACTCCTACCCAGAAGAGGACTTCGACGGTCTCAATCCCAACCCCAACCACAAGTCCAACCCGGGCTCGAGGTGGAGGAGGAGGAGGAGGAAGGGGTCGTGGTAGTCGTGGAGGTCGCTCGTCCACCTCACCGTCCAAGCGGGCCAGTGGGGTTCCAGGAACATCCACCATTAAGTCCGGACCCATCCCCTCACGGAAGAGGAGTACAACAGGAAGTCCAAGAGGAAGGACCCTCTCAACCCTTCGAGACTCGTCTCCGGAAGAAGAGAGGAGCCCGAGAAGGGATAGAAAATCAAGTGAGAGAGGTAGTCAGTCCCCAGGCAAGGAAAAGGTCAAGGGTAAACCTGGCTCAAGTCCAAGGATTAACAAGCAAAATAAGATTGAGGCCGCGGCATTAGTTGCCGCCATCTTGACTAAACCAACCAACAACAACAAACCTCAACTTCAACTATCATCTGATGAGGAGGATTCAGAGTCAGAGAAGAAGTTGATTCGGGGTCTCAAGTCACCTTCAAAGACTCCAAAGAGAACTTCAACCTCTCCTGCCAAGATGACCTCTCCAGTCAAAATGGCTTCACCCACCAAATCAATGACCTCAAACTCTCCTAGAGGAGGAACTCCAAAATCCAAGGGCTCAAGGTCAAAGGCAACCCCTGACACAACTAAACTCTCTGATTCTGAGAGTTCTGGAAAGGAAGAGAAGGAAAATTCTAAAAAGACAAGTCCCCTGACCTCAACAACAATAGCAACAACTGGTGGTTCAACTCCAAAGGGACTTGTAGGATTAGAGGAACCTTTAGCTAAAAAAGCTCGAGTGTCTTCTGGGTCTGGGTCTGGTCCAGGACGTACCCCAACCTCAACAACAACCATGGTCAACAACTCACGTGAAAATTCTAAAAGTCCAAGTAAAGGCTATTTATTCTCACCAGCTAGGTCACTTGGACTCACTGGAACTAATTCCTCTTCAACTAATAATGATCTATCTGGATTTGATGCAGAAATATTTGAACTTGCTCGATCTGTGAGTGTCGAGTCATCTGGAAGGAAGTCATCTGGTGGAGTACTCACCTTTAACCTTGCAGGAGAAATTGTAAGAAGAGAGGATCCAAAGGAAGACTCAGCTCAAGCCACCCTTAATCTGGTTGAAAAATTAAGATTGGCTCATTTAGCTAAATCCAAGGGATTGGGTGATGAGGATGATGAGGAGGAGGTCAATCCAGAACCTCCAAAGGTCAACAAGGTAGTTAAAGAAAAGAGTCCGGATTGGGTACTGGAAGACTTTCAAATCCGTGATGGTCATTGGAGTCCAGTCCCACCTGGACTATATCAAGATTATAATTATCAAGATGGGAACTTGGCAAAGGTTGAAGAGACGACCACATCATACCCTCCACCAAAATCATCCAATTCCTCCTCATACTATTCAGAAACGGCTTCAAATCGAGGTGTAGCTGGAATGAGTCCACTAGCGAAACCTCCACTGACCTCACCATCAGTCCTCATTGCAGCCACAGCTGGAGGAACCCTGACCCCAGCCCCACCCCCAACCTCATCTGTTGCCTCAATCATTGAGAGTGTCATCCAAGCCTCAGGAGGTGGTGGAGCCTTTTCAAGGTCACCACTGAGTCAGAGTCAAAGACATATTGGGCCAAGTTCAGGAGGTCAAAGATCAAGTGAGACCCCTGCTAAGGGTGGTAAAGGGAGTCGTGGGAGGAGAGGAGCAGGAGCAACAGGGGCTGGTCGTGGAGGAGGTGGGAGTCCAAGAGGATCTAAAACTCCAAGTGGACGTGGAGAAAGGAAATCATCATGTGGAACATCACCTGCACGAAGAGGTGGTGGTGGTGGTGGTGCTCGTGGACGTGGAGGAGGAGGAGGAGGAGGTGGCCGTGGTCGAGGAAAGGGTCGTGGTGCTGTTGGAGTACGAAAGGATCTTGCTGGGACTGTCTATGATATTGACTTTGATGAATTTGAAGAGAATGCAGATGAGTCTAAATTTGATTTTAAATCTTTGAGAGAAAGGAGAAAATCATCAGAGACTGGTGGTGGTGGTTATCCAGGATCCAACTCTGGAGGATATGATTCACTCCATGATCCCTCAGAACCATCAACAAAGGGATCAACCATTGAGTCGTCACCAAGTCGTAGAGCTCTGAGCTCCTCACATTCAACCCTCAATAATCTTCCAATGGATATGAGTACAGGGAGCTGGCCACCAACAGGTTGTTACCTACCACCAAATAGAAGGTCACCAACAGTTGCAGCCTCGACAACACCTCCACGTGACCCTTCCCTAACTGCCCTCTTCCATTCCGCTCAACTTCGATCACAGTACACTCATACGGGATTAGAGGAAATGGTGGGTCTCCTTGGAACCCCTGGCTCTGCTTACCATTCAGCATCAGGCTCAGGAGTCAATGAATTGGATGAGTTTGAACATACTCTTGCCGCCCTCTCAGCAGCACAAATCCTTAAAGAACATCCAGGGTCAAGGGCACTCCTTGTTGCTGCGGCTGCAGCAGCTGCAAGTGGAGGACATCCACCCATCTTACCTTCGGAGGGTGATCTTCCAAAAGAAGAATTTGAGGATTCTGAAGAAGTTAGGAGTCAATTGAAGGTTAAAATTAAAGGACCATTCCTAGATGCAAATTATTGTTCATCTGGTGGGGTTGGAGGAGTTGGAGGAGGTCAATTGGGGTCAGGAGAAGAGGTTTCTGGAGGAACACCCTGTACTCCATCAGACTCAATTACCCTTGGTTCAGGTGGGATTGGTGGTATTATGGGTAATAATCATCCATCCTCACTCCGGAGGATGAGGAAAAAAGAACTCCTCCGACAATATTGTGGTCAAGAGCTCAATATGAGTTCAGATGTCATTGAGACCCCACCACCACCAACCCCAACCTCAATCTATCGTCCATCTCCATCCATGAGTGGTTTCTGTGGAAGTTCAGCCTATACATCATCTGGGTCAATGATAACTTGTGGACCAATCGATCATCCTCTTTCTCGTTCAGTGATTACTATCCCTAAAGCAGTTGCCTCAATGTCCATTAATATTCCAACCAAAGATGACTATTCATCCATTCTTTCTGCAACCACAGCTGATGAGTTGGGTGGTGACTTTTATTATCCACCTCCACCACCCGAGAAGAGGCGAAGAGCCCCCCGTGGGGTTCCAAGAGAAATTGTTGCACTTGGGATTCTTCCAGGAAATTCACCACCAAGGGTCACATCATGTCGAAGGGCGGGAGATTACAGATATCCAATCTTAACTCATGTCCCAAGTCCACCTCTAGTTCCTCAACGAGTTCAAACCCCACCACAACCCTCAAGTTCAACTACTACTCAACGGAGTACATTTATTCCACCCACCCTTGCGGGTCCAGATCCAACTACAACCCTAACCAATGCTAAACCCATGAGTTCATCAATGTACTCATCCTCAACAACCTCAACATCATCAGGAGCCCCACCACCAAAACTTGTTCTTAAATTAGGTGAACATCCAAGTCGGACTGGTGAGGATTCATCTGGATCAAGTAAGAGGGCTAAAGGACGACCACCAAAGAAGAGAGGATTGGATCATTTATTAAATTCTGGTCCAAATACATCACCCTCAGCTAATAATGTCTCAGCCTCAACTCCTTCCTCAACCTCCACCAACTCGGCCTCAAATTCCACATCCTTCAGTATGGAAAAATTAAAGAGAGAGTCCATGATGTTTAGAGAGTTGATTATGCAAGATTTTAATCAGGAGGAGGAGAGGGAACTCCTAAGTATTCGTGGGACACGAACAAAGAAGAAGAAGGGAGGTGGAGGAAGGAAAGGGAAAAAGAGTGGAGTCAAAGGGAAGGTCCAGGGTCAAGGTCAAGTTCAACCTTCTTCTGGAGAACCACCAAAGCTAATTATTCGACTCAATAAAAATGGTCCTGCTGGACCCTCAGCCTCATCCTCCTCTTCTGTTCCAAATGGGACAAAGGATGAGGGTGGGAGTGGAGCCTCAAATCATCTAAATGACGCTGAGGTCATTGTTGTTAGTGGTGGTGGTAGTAGTAGTGGAGGATCAGGAGGTGGAGGTGAACGAGAGTCAGACTCTGGATTTACTGGGAGTAGTGAAGGAAGTGTTGGGAATGGTGAGGTTCCACTCCTTCCTCCTCTCCCCACCTCAAAAGGGGTCAAGGACAATGTCAATTCTGGAGGAGAAGAAGGAAGGAAGAAAGGGGGTAAGGTCCCTGGGATTGAGAGGAATGGGACGGGGTCATCTGCTGGTGATTCTGGAGAGGATAAAGGAGGCGGTGGAGGTGGAAGTGGAGGAGAAAAATTAAAACCAATTCGTCTGAAGCTGAGTCGATGTTTTGAGGGTTATGCACTTCAGAGGAAGGATGGTGATGGGGGTGGGGATCAAGGTCCAAAGGCACCAGAGGGTTGTGAGGTTAGATGACTGGAGAGTCCTCTGGAGAAAGTGAATGGTGATAATGATCCTACCTAAGAGTTATAAATGTAAGACCTTTGTCCGATTAAATAATTTAAGACGATGAGATAAAATGACCTGACCTGACCTTGACTGGTTAATCTAATTCCATTTTATTTTCGTGATTTTTTTTTTCTAGGTCGAGGTTCAAGTTTATGGAGATCCTTCTCTCTTGCCTCATTCAGTCTAGTCGAGCTTTAATTCATTCTCATCTTTCCAAGAAATTGTGGACCGGACCAGTTGATTCTTCTCACCCTCATTCAGGATTTCCAAATGGAGTCTCTCATGGAACGGAAATGACATCAGTCAGTCCATCGAATCAGGTTTCAGAGGACTTTTAACTCCTTGTATTATTCAGAAACACTTTTGATATTAATTTACAGGACAGTAAAAGTTAAACTGTATTTGAGCATTTAAACAAAAAATCTATATTGGTTGTAATGTGTAATCTTGAGATTTTGTGGGTAATAGGGAGGAGGATGGCTCTTTTAAATATGACCCTAAACTCTAGATCTAGTCATAGTCGTAGATTAAGGGTTTGTCCTCACTGTGACCCATAGAGATAGTTAGATATGGGTTTTGGGATGAGTCAAGGTCAAGAAGGACTTCCATTTCCATCCTGTTTGTTGTTACCTTTTAGTCTCTCAAGGGGTCAGGGATCTTAGCTCTGACCTCCAAGAGGAGGAGGAGGATGAAGGAACTATTCCAAAATATTTTAATAGGTTACTACTTATATAGGTTATTTTCCTATATTTACTGATTGAGACTCCTCTGATCTGACTATGACCTTAGAACTTCCGGACTATCTAGCAAGTACCAAAATTACGATTGAATGATTCTTTTTGTCATGCAAAAGTACATTTTTGTACACCTTTAACTGTTTTTGGCCTTGTCCAGGAGCAGATCCTTGAAAAGTTACCAAACCTCCATTTTTTGTAAAGGTCAATTTTTTTCCAAGTTCATTTTTTGAACACCAATGGTTAATTATTAATATTATGAGATTTCCTCCTGCAGGCCAGAACCACCACTCATTTTGAATGAGACGAAGAAGAATGAATGAGAATTTTTGTAACCTGTTAAATATAAGACAACCCTCCATTGAATTGTCTAATTTTATAAGGTAATGTTAGTTAATTAAATCAGGTAAGAATATCAGTATGTTAAGAGGGACCGAACCAACCACTATAATTAATAAGGTATTTAATTTAAGAAACTCTAAAGTCTTATTTATCCTTTGATGAAGGAAAACTAAAAAAACTGTTATTGTTGTTGTTGGTTGTTGTTAACCTTTGCTCCTTCTTTCCTTCAGCATGCCCCTGTCTAGTTTTTTTTCTTTGAGAAATTAATTAGTTAATTCTTTGATGTTAATTAACATTTATTGGGTGTTGTTTGAGATTTAAGCTAAGATGTTTGGAGTTTGTTCGTGATACCACAGAACTTTTTTGATAAAGTGTTAATTGTTAATAGGAACCTCACATTGTAAACTAATTACGGTTTTAATTACCGATCAATGTGATCCCTAATTGTATCCAAGTTTGACAAAAAATATATTTAAGGTCCTCCATGGTTCAAAGTGCTAGCTCGCATGTAAATTAATTGTCTCTCCTCAATAATAGTTAGTTAGCCAAATACATTAATCTCGGAATGTAGAACAATTAATTATTTATAAATGTAGGTTATTAATATTGTTGTTTGTTACTCCTCCTTAAGTCTTTGGTAATTAACATTACTAATTAATCATAAATAATTAGTTTAATCATAAATATTAAAATATATTTAATAGTTGTAGTCTCAGATCCCTATCTCAATGGTTGTAGGAGTTAATTGTAAGTTAATTTTGGTTGTTAATTGCATGTACAAATGGCTCCTCGTTGAATCAATCAATAGGAAGTTAAAATTAGCTATATATGTTAAGTTAATGAATCATTAATTTGTTATTTAGTTAAGTTTTTAGACTCCTTTAAGGAGGTCTTTATAAAGTGTGGAGATATTATTATTGTAATTTAATTACATATGAATGGTGGTAAGATTTCATAGGATAAGGATTTAACTCGCATTTCTTGATCCAGGATCTTTAACAAAAATATTCCAATTAATTGCCACAATTAAGATTAATTAAAATATACCTAATTGAAAAACAAAACCAATATTGTGTCAATCAATGTTATTCTTAAATTGTATAAAATGAACCATAACATTAAGATATATTATCATTATTATTATCCAGCTAATTAACAAATTTAACTAATTAGAGGGAAGGACTTTACTCCACCGGTATAAGAAATATAATGATTGAATATTATTATTATTAATAATATCATAATACTGTACACATTCATCCCCGAGGTTTTTGAATGAGAGAATGAGAAAAAGAAAATTATTAAATGAGAAAATTTCCGTGTTTTTTGTGAGAGTTACAAATTTGAGAAAAGTGTGTTTATTGTTCTTTTTTAATTTATTTTAGCAAAATAGACAAAGTCAGTCTTGATAGTCGAGATTTTCAGCCGTCAAAGCATCATTATTCTTAAATTTTTTCTATTTTTTTAAAAATGTCATCCTGAGAACTTTAAAGGCCATTGTTAGATATGGCCCTTGAAGCTAAAGATCCTTATTTTCTAAAAAGCATCTGGCTGGATTTTTGTTGGGTCGTGGATTACAATTGCAATGGGACTTGTTAAGGAAAAATATCCTCTTCCGGTCTCACCTTGTATAAGGTTGTAAAAAAAATTATTTTGGAAAGCAAGTCCCTTTGGGTCTGATCTGAGTCTGACAAAGAACCGGTTTTATTTTTTGGAGGACCGAACCGGAACAATTCATTGGAGACGTCGTTTTGTTGATGATATTGTTCATGTTCAGGGCCTTCAAATTGGTTTGAAATCAGTAATAGAGCGAGGCTATGTATATGGAGTCGAACTCTTTAAAAAGATGTATGCTTGACCTTGACCCTTTCAGCTCTTTAGTCATGACCCAAGCTGGAGCTTTTTCCTTAAGGACCATCTTATTTAGTATATACCATGACCCCTTCACAGCTAAAGCCACTGATCCTCCTTTCTCTCTCACCCTCATTCTCCGGCAAGAAGCTAAATATCAAAGTACCCTGAATTCTTATAGACCATCAAATCCAAGGGTCACATTTTTTTTGTTTCATTCCTACACAGTAGCATCGACTATCGAATTCGAGGAGTTTCCCTCGTTAATTTTTTTTGTTGTTACAAAGTTGAATTGTTGCATTACATAACTCTGATCTGGATCCTCTCTCATGATGATGACATGCCAAGGGTTCTTCCCTCCGAAGGGATCGAGAGGAAGTACCTTAAGCAATAGAAATTTTCATCTTGATACATTCAGACTCAGACCACATTATACTAAAAGTTTGATTTTGATCAAAGGGTGCTCTCTCGTCCTTTTGACCCTAAATATGCATCTCACTCATCTTCAGGTCAGGGTCAGGTGATCCTAAGGCCTCCTAAGTGACCTTGATCAAACTTTATAAAATTTGACAGTTGTAAAAGCATTCTTTTAACAAGGGCGTCCGAGTAACAATGGACTTGAACTCATTTTAGTAGTCGACAAATCTCATTTAGGATCCAAACATATGAGATCATCATCATGACATGACCACAAAAATACTTTGGTCTCTTGATCATGAATGTTGTTGGTATTTGCTAATAGTTGAATGAATGGATACCAAGTCCCATTCCAACAAAAGAAGACAATACAAAAAATGAGACAATAGAAAAAGGGTTAATATTCTGTAGAACAAGGAGAAGAAGCTTCAATTTTTCTCATTGCAATTGCAGATTCTCTCTCTTCTTCGAAGCAAACAAATGGTTGCGTTGGTTTGGAATGGGCCATGCCATGACATGAGTGGAGTCAAGCCGATTTTCAAAGCTTCGGCTCAAGAAGCCTCTTTGGAGTCAAAAACTCTTGTTTTCTCTCAAGTTGTGATCTAGTCAGGAAGTGCGGGTTGAGCAGAGTGGAGGTCAGGAGTGTTGTATAAACCTCGTGGCGTGGTATAATCGCAAACAAACCTGTTAGATTTGGTTAGTGACCCCTGAGGTCAAAATCATAAAGTCAAAGTCCAGG
>JAQIYE010000565.1:0-11810 GCA_034699765.1 Xenyllodes armatus
AAAGAATGGAATTCCTTGCCCAAGGAATGGGAAATGCCTGGAGATGACAATGGGGTGACAGTGGAAAAATTGTATGAGTTAGTGAAAGCTCATTACTTAAATCAAAGATCTAGTAATTGGCTAAATTATTGACGTGTTAGTCGTAAGAATTACTTGAAGATTTCATTTATATAGGAGATTTTATATTTATATGCTGTCACCGGGGGGAGACCGGAATTGTGCATAACTCTGTTGAATCCGGTTTAAATGGCAATTCAATAAAGAAATCAATCAATCAATCAGTGACCGCTAACTTTTAAGTCTTTTGACTTCCTCTACAAGGCTCGGGGTTAAAAAACGCCACCAGTTGAAAAGTTGCGGAGATAACTCAGGTCATAAGGGGTCCCTTGGGCCTTCATCCTAATTTCCAGTAGATATTTTGAAGATAGGAATGCTCCTGTGGGCTAGAATATACGGATCCATTAACATTTTTAGAAAAAACACTTCGTAGAAGGTTGCATTTAACAAACCTTGTACAAATCCACAATTTTTAAGAGGATCTGTGTGTCCTAAAGTCGCTTCACTATCATGAGGTTCTCCTTCCTTGGGTCATACATGAGAGAGCTAAGATACTTCCAGAAAAATAGAGTATTTTTAGTAAAATCGCCTAACTCGAACATTAGTGTTCTCTTACCACCGTCACAATTGAGCCCCGGGTTGAATAGGTCATCAGCATGTATCACGACCAAGCTTGAGTCTGTGCAAAAGTTATTCATTACCGTTTGCGATAGCATACACGGTTATGCATTCGTATTTTCTGTCCGTCTGTCAGAAAGCACGCTAACTTTATAACGCTTCCGATTTTCGAACTGAAACTTTCAGGATGCATTCGTACTAGGACTAGGAAGTTTGAGTTTGCGAATCAGCCTACTAGCATTTACAGTTCGCGTTTTCTTGCGAATTTTTTCTCAAAAATCATCATCATCGCCATATACTCGGCATAGGGTTACCCTGACAACCTGATATGAAACTGGTGTAACTCCACGCGTCTCATTATGGCAAACAAGATTAAAATTGAACGTTTTGACATAGGTCCTAAGGTTTGACCTCTAGAGGTCAGGAAAGGTCAAATTTTATAAATTTTTGAATACAAAAATGCATAAAACGTTTACGTAGAACGCTTTTACGTTCAAAATTAGATTTGACCTTTGCATGACCTCAATCAAAGGTCAATGTCAAACAAGGCACTTTGAGATTTCAAGCATTTTTGATGCAGCAATGCATGAAACGTATACTGAAAGCGTTTATGCATTTAAAATGACATTTGACTTTTGCATATCAAAAGTCAAAGTCAAACGGTGCACTACATATGACATTTTCGATGAGAAATGCTTAAAACTTCATGGTCTAGTGTTATTCATAATAATTAATAATAGTAAAATAATAGTAAAAGAAAGAGTAAAAGAAAATAATTTTGCAACAACTTTTTCTAAAGCTAAAGAATTAAACTAAAAAAACTTACAAAACTTTGAAATACATGGTAAGATTTTATTTTTAAGGCCCATACGAGGATTGTCCCAGAAGTCCTAAAAATTTTGTTTTTCTTGCATTCCACAAATACCATTTTAGTGTCCTTGCATTCCTTAGTTATCAACATGCAAATACGGCAAGTTTCATATTTTTGTCATTTTTCGTTCTCTCAGAATTCATTTTATACTGAGGTGATGTCTAGATACATCATAAAAAATGGATTTTGAGCAGCGAAGCGTCATCAAGTTTTATTTCTTACAGACAAAGTCAGTGTCGGAAATTCACCAAAATTTTGTCAAAGCCTACTGTGAAAGTGCTTTATCACTTACAAAGGTTTACAGTTGGCTCGGTAAATTTATGACCTCTGAGTCGGTTGAAGTTAGCAAGAGCCCAGGGAGGCCAAAATTAGAGACTTTGGCCATTTTTGTGAGATTGTAAGAAAAGTGATCGAGGAAAACAAATGGTTTACGGTTAGAAAAATAGAGGAAAAAACAGGGATCTCAAAAAGCAGTGTACATAGAATTTTGAACAATGAACTGGGCCTCAGGAGTAAATACGCAAAATGTGCACCTCGAACGCTTATGCCCCAGCAAAAGTAATGGGGAAATCTGCACGCATTGCGAGCACAGTTATGAGTGCTCATTATTGGATTTGGTAAAAAATATTTTACTATGACCTAAACTAACAAATGGAAATTGTTCCTTTAAATTTTCAGCAAATTTGGACAATCTAGTCAAAAGTTAGAGGCACTAAAATTTTAAGGTATAAAACTTCCGTGCAAAAATTTTGATATTGAGAATGGGACAAAACTTCTCAAAGCTGTCAAATTAAGGCAAATTTTTTTCTACCAGGGTATATAGTCGAGGACGAACTGTCTCTGATTCATTCCTGGGTCCACCTGGAGGAGGAGGTGGAGGTCAGGGTTCCCTTAGTCTTCCAGAAAGATCAGGCTCAACATCCTCAACTAAATTTTTAACAATTGGAGGTGGAGGAGGGGTGGGTGGGGCCCCTGAGGGAATTTGGACTCAACTCAATAATAATAGTTCAAGTGGTCACACAAGGTCAAGGAGTGCACCAGAGGATGGGAATGGGGTTGGGGTTCAACATGGATCCGATGGAGAAGGGAGAGGTGGAGGTCAAGGTCAGGGATCTGGAGGAGAACCACGTCCTTCAACATCCTCTGGCTCTCGTGAGGGTCCAGGGTCATCGGCCATGTGCCTAAATTTTAATATTTCAACCCCAAAGAGTGTAGACAATGAATCGTCTCCAAGTCGGGATGGTGGGGTTCAAGAGGGGTCAAGTAGTCAGGAAGGTCAGGGCCATCACGGACCATCATCAGAGTCATCATTTAATAAATCTACAAAATTTTGGGAGAGTCTTCGAGGTTCATCACAAGGAGGTCAGGGTCATCTCCCAATAACAACAGCCACCTCAGGAGGGGTTAACAATAGTAGTCTCAAACATACCCCTGACCTTGTCATGGATCTTCCGATTGGGGGTTTAGTTGTGACTGAGGGTAGTGGGGGTTCATCTTCATCGTCATCTTCTTCCTCCTCCTCGGGGTCCACCCCAACCCCAGAGTCACCCCTCACAGGGGCAGAATGTTTTGCAAAACAACAATGCACTCTCAAGAAAAATTCAAAGAATCCTTTGGCAGGGAAAAATAATAAGGCTTTTTTTATAAATCTCTCTCGTGTGTAACGCCATGACTTTTATGTAACTTTACAATTTTAGTTTGATCTTTAAGTGAGCTTTTTTGAAAATTGTGAAACTTTTTTAAAGAATAGACTGGCAAATTGCAAATTGATGACTTTGAGTTTGGTTTTAATTGTTTGTACCCGGAAATGATTTGCTCAATTTTAAGAGGATAAATAATTATAATGATTGTATAACTTCTAATTAGGATTATACTTTTTATACAATTTATATATATTTATGTCTGAATACTTGGGATTTGTACTTTGAGAAACTGAGGAGATTATAAATTTAAAAAATTTGTGTTTTTGACATTACACATAAAAGATTGTCAATTCAAATATTTTAGAAATCTTGGAAATTTTCCCAAAATTTTAGGTAATTCTCATTGTCTTCCATAGTGACCCCATTAGGTCTAAAGAAGGTCATGTTATGCCACTCATGTTTCATCAAAAAGTTCTCAAGTTTCATTAAAAAGTTATTTTATTTTATTTTATTATTTTTACGTTATATCTATTTTATTTATATTTAGTATGATAGTTTTCCGATTTTATTGGTCAGCAATGAACAATTTAGTCACCCTTTTGTCACCAAATGGAAAGCAGCATATTATGTTGATTTGTTTGACAACGAAAATAAAGCTATCAATTCAATTCAATTCAATATACTCAAAACGTTCGAAATATATCTACGTGTTTACTTTAGCAAGTAAATCTTTAAAAAAATTATTTTATTCAAAAATTTTGAATTTTAAATGAGAAAAGGGGTCTCGCGCATTTGCCCCGAAACTTGTCAAGAGAAAAAATATTTTGTGCAAATGTATGACTATGAATTTCAAAAAAATAAAATTTACCGAATTCGCCATAAGATTTTCTACAAGATAGTGAAAACTGAATTTGGATATTTTTATCCATTGAGAAGTTATGCATACTTTCTTATTACTTTTGGGACAGCCCTCCTAGAATCTTGATTAGGGTTGAAGCTTTGGAAATAAATTGTGCTAAAATTACATAAACTCCAAAGAAAAGTCCAATGGAACTAATTACTCCATAAATTGAAGGGCCTATTATGTATGTAGAATATGTAATGTAAAACAAGTTGTGTCCCATTATTCTCAAGTAATTGGGTCCTAAATACTCATCAAGAGTCCTTTGTTAGACATCTCTGCATAAGTCCAGGAGTCTCACGATACAAGTTACAGTTACATACCCGCATCTAACATTAAGGGGCACTCCCTTGTAATATTTTTGATTACGATTACAGTCGTAAATTGAAGTTAGTTATGTGAATTAGACGGGGTTTACTGTAGTTGGATCTACTGAATTTACATTTTTAATGTAAAAGATTTCTAATTGTCTTAGCAAAAAATTACAGTAATAAAAATTGCAGATCGCATCACCAGTGAATAGGCCATAAATACTTCAAGAATCCGAAAAAGTCAGGATGGACTTACAAAGGGATCCTAATGATTTGATCTCGAAAAACATTAAATATAGAAATGTATATGCATTACACAGCTTTGGGTTTCTCGTATATTATAAGTATTGTAAATTGTTTCACGTCATAATTCCCCACATTTTGTTCTACTTGCAGAAAAACGTTAAATCATTTTTGGAAAACTAATGATAATGCCCACAAATCATTAGACGGTTTATTACATGAACACCAATACAGGAAGTTAAGAAAACTGCTCGGATACAAAAATCATACACACTTGAGCGATCCAGCCCATGCTTTACTCAGCCTTAGTCCTATGTAATTAACGATAACTTAACTTAAAGTAAGAAAATTACTAGATTAACATGAAGGCCCCATTTTAACCCCAATGATTTTAAAATGCATAAACTCGGACCTTAGAATTATTTATTTTTCGAACATGTCATGAAGCTCATTCATGGAGAAAACATTAAAGTTTACTTTTATTTTCATTCTTGGAGCACGAATAGCCATACGGTAAAACCAAAGCTCTAAAGTTCCATTAAATGACGGAAGTGGAAATGAGTGAAAGTAAAGAAAGCTAAAAACCTAACAACCACAACAACAAAAAACTTACCACCTGTGGTGGCAAGCTGTGACCGATCAACCTGGCCATTTTGTTGGCATTTGGACTACCATAAACTGACATTTTGTTGCCCTTTGGATCACCATAAACTGACATTTTGTTGCCCTTTGGACCACCATATAGTGTAAGCACACAAATATTTTCATATTGTCACCGAAGGGAGACCAGCGCTGTATATTATACAATGTTGTAATTCGGTTTTGAATGACAATTAAATAATGGTTCAAATCAAATCAAAAACCATGAACTGGCCTTTAGTTAGCCTTTGAAGTTTTATTTTGACTGGACTGTCCTAATGTCCATTTCCTAATGACAAGCCTACCTGTTTCCCAACTAAACTAAATTATCATAAAAAGACCTGACTGCTTCCCAACTGAACTGAGGTATCCTATAGACGTTCATAAAAAGGCCTGACTGTTTCCCAACTGAACTAAGTTATCCTATAGACGTTCATAAAAGGCCTGACTGCTTCCCAACTAAAAACAGATTTTCTTTAAAATGGAAGCAGTTGTCCAGGTGTCCTTAAAAATGCCGGACTGCTTCTCAACCAAAATATCAAATGCACATAATAGCCGCTAGACAGTTTTATAACTGAAAAAGAATAAGTTGGTCATTTTTTTTCCATGGTCGCTGCTAAACAAATGTAAAGTGACCCTATTTTCGCTAAGAAACGGGGTCGGACCGACGAACAAGGCCTTCCCATAGGTCCTCCGTTGATCGGTCCAAAACTTGCCACCTGCGGCGGCACGTTGCAGACCGATCGATATTGCCACCTTGGGTGGCTAGTCAATATTGGGCAACTGTAGACTGTTGTTCAATTGACCCTGGACAATCGCAAAAAGTTTGCCTTTAGAAATTGAAGAAATTCCACAGAAATCACCAAACTGCTTCTCAATCTACACAAGTTTTATTAAACCTGGAAGCACCTAAACAAATTCCACAGAAATCACCAAACTGCTTCTCAACCTACACAAGTTTTATTAAACCTGGAAGCACCTAAACAAATTTCACAAAAATCACCAAACTGCTGCACAAGCAAATATAATTTTCTTGATGTAATCAACATTTCTACAGCTCAACTGTTTCACAACCCAAAATCGTTATTTGACTAATGAAGCAAAATGCGCTACTGACCTAATGGCAAATGGGCCTATTTTTTGTTGGAAGCGCGCTCAGACAGACAGAGAGACGGACAGACAGACAAACCCTGCCCATAAGACCATCTGTCGATCGGTCTAATATAGGGTGACATGCAATTTACGTTATTAGTTTGGCACCACCACGTACTGCTGTTCCTATCATATTTGAAATACATGCCCTGCTAAGATCTTTCTTTAATGGCATTATTGCATGTCAAATTTTATCACGTCAAAACTAATGTATGTACTCGAAACATAGAAGCTTTGGGACGTACAATTTTAGAATCCGTAAGCAAACTGGAACTTCAAGATTAATCTATCAGTAAAATGACCTCTTTACTTTCGAAATGTTTTTTCGGAATTTTTTCTAGTAAATGGATGTATGTATGATGTTATACAAATGTGGCTGCTGGTAACTTATGAAATGTACGTTGTAAAATTACCAGTATGTTACAGAATCATTGCAAATCTCAAAAAGAACTCTCAATTTCAACTTTCTTATAAAGTTCATCTTGTCACCAAGCGCTGAATTCCTTTAAGGTGTCACCTTCAGAGTTAAGGAATCAGCAGCCTCTGGTTTGAATTTGTTTGATTGTGATGTTGAAATGCATACGAAGTCATATACATTAACACGGTTCAACTCACATCGTTTTTCGAAATCCGTCAAAAATGTGTCTTAACATGTACTCTATTTTGAAATGCGTGAGCCATTTTGAATCTTTGACTCTGACTCCTAAAGCTTATAGTTACATCACATTGAATTAAAATATGATTATCCAACCAAGCCAAACTTCGGATTTATTAATAGAACTTCCAATCGGAATTTATAGGTAAAGTACATAGTGTTTTTAGTAGAGTGAGCCTTAAAAATCATCGGAGGTTCGGTCCATCAATTGCATGTTTGATAGGGAGGAGAAATTTGGATGCCAGATGTCAGAAAGATAAATCTGACTTCCTCTCTCTCAAGAGAACGTGCGAGGTGACTTTTGTTTCAAGAATTTAAGCTAAGGAACCGGAGTTCCCTGGTATGGTACCTCTCGAAACTCCTTAAAGGAAAGAACAATGGTTGTATAGTGGTCATTGAACATGAGAACCACTCAAGCTCACAATAAATTCGTCTTGGTCCTATTTTATTTAAAAAAATTGGACTTGTCTACCCTGAAAAAGTTTCTTTGCGCTTTATTTAAAAAAAAATATAATCTTTACACTCTTGACTGCCTTTGTATGACGAATTGTGTTTTTCTCTTTAGTTACACTACTGTAGATAATAATTATTAGAATAGGAGCACTCCTTGCATGAAGTACCTTCGTATCTTTTGATCCCCGGATTTTAAAGTATTTTCAACCAAAATTCTGAAGAATGAGAATTTGAGGGTATTACATGACATCTGGATTCTAGTTACGCTAACACTTTTCGTACAGAGTGATTTTGCATAAGGTTCTCCTCGGGAGTTCTAAATTTTAAGGTTGTCACGATCCGCAACTTTGCGTCAAGGCAAGTGGCATGCGTCCGAAGACACAGGGTCAAAGACCCAAACTGTTTATTATGGTCTGCGTAGCATTTACCATTATGCATTCGTCCTGTCTGTCCGTCCGTCTGTCGAAAGCACTTTTAGTATAGAACGCTTTGAGCTTTCGGGTTGACACTTTCAGGGGATGTTGGTATGGGTCATGGTTCGAACAAGTTCAAGTTTCAGCATTCTAGCCATTACGGTTCGCGTTTTATTGCGAAATTTAGCTCAAAAATCATCATCATCGCCATATACTCGGCATAGGGTTATCCTGACAACCTGATATGAAACTGGTACCACTCAACGCGTCTCAAAATGGCAACCAAAATTAACATCGAGCGGTTTGGCCTAGGCTATAAGGTTTGACCTCTAGAGGTCACCAAAGGTCAAATTTTTATTGCATGCGTTTTCAAATGCAAAAATTTATAAAAAAGTTTACGGAAAGGGATTTTAAGTTCAAAATTGCATTTGACCTTCGTATGATCTAAATAAAAGGTCAAGACCAAATGGGGCAACGTGAGATTTCTTGCGTTTTCAATACAGAAATGCATACAACGTTTACGCAGAACATTTATACGTTCAAAATAGCATTTGACCTTTGCATGACCCAAAGGTCAAGGTCATAGCATTTTCTCAAGGGCAGGCCATTTCTAAAGTCGCTTAGAGCGTTTATTTCATATTTTGACACTTCGTTATCCAATTAAATGTAAATGCATTTCCACCTCGCGGAAAGTTAGCTACAATATGATATCCATGTATCAATAGTCTTGATAATTCTCGAATTCGACCCGGAACTTGACCTATAATTTTTGCAATTCAGATTTTTCACTATTACTATGCTATAACAAACTGGAGGTTTTAAAATGCTTTATGTTTAAAAATGGAACTCCTGATTCGAAACTGTTGAGCAGCTTATTGAGTATTTCTCAAGCATTTTTAATGAATTGCAATTTAAATAAAACTTTTATCAGTCTAGGACTTAGCTATGTGAACCACCTTGGGTGTACAATAATGTAGCGGCTGGACAAAATTGCTCTACTCATAATTTCATTGTTCTAAGGATTACACGAACTTGTTAGCAATTTCCTTTTTCAAGGTATTCAACAATCAAACTTATGGAGTCCCAAAGATGAGTCTTTCCAAAGAAGATATTGTTATCCTGATTTGAATTTGAACATGATTGGGTGATTCATGAGAATATCACTATTTTGACAGATGTTAATTTTTCCCATCTTCAACTCCATTTAATTGCATTCCTGATGTTCCCCTAATGACTCACAATTTAAAAGAATGACAATCACAAAACCTTCCTTCAATTTTTTTGTCATTGGATTGACTTGGGAATTGATCATTTCTCTTGGGGTTAGCTAAGGATTTCAGATAACTAAGTATCAAGCACGATTCTTCCTCTTACAAGTGTCATGAATTTTAAAATTATTGAGAGGAAGTTAGAAGTAAAAGTTGGATCAGATAAGAATGTGGTAAAAGAATTAAGAAGAAACTCAATTCCAAATTCTATTGTTTACCTGAGAAATTTTTCATTTTAGTTTGAAGGTTAATGGCTGACAGAGACATCTAAAGTTGTAGTTTCAAAAGTTTTGAGGAGCATCTTATGGCGTTACTTGTAACAATAGCGCAGAGACACACGAGATGTACTTTGTTCAAAAAAGAGCATCTACCTTTTGTTTAGTTTCATCAGCCACATCTATGACTCTGCTTCGAAAGAAGTTCACACAAGGCCTGACTTCTTTACATTCTCTCTTCATAGGTGAGCCAACGCAAAAAACCTTTAGCTTAAAAAGTTAGTGAAAATGAACAAAGGAGATCGGCTGAAATAAAATACTTTATACTTTTGTTAACAGGCTCATTGAAAATAATTGGATTCTATGATTTTACTAAAACTTTATATATACATTTATAGAGAGGATCTCAAAAATGTTACTTTTATATTACATTACATTCCAGAAAAAAAATAGTATGGCTACATTCAGTAAACCTTGCACATAAAATTACAATTGAGTGACAATGGAATAAAATCCTTCATTTAAAATGATATACTTATAGTTGGGTAATATTTGAAAATTGATCAGATTTTATCAGCCAATAACACGCTTAAAATTATTTAAAAAACTTGTCTTACAGCATACCCAAAATTCATTCCAGGACAGCCCATCACTAACACCTTTACAGTTTTCAAATATCCATTCCGATTCAGTTCTTTGTATCGTCCTTCAAAATCATAGTCCAGTCGCCGTTGTTCCTACTTTACTCATGTGGGGGGGATTCCTCCTCATTGTCTGCATCAGAACTGCTCTCAAACAAATTCCCTAAAAAATGTGCAATAAAGAAACAAAGCAATTAATAAATGATTAACTTTGTCAATAGTTGAAGGAATACATGCACAACTTACATCTATTACAGAATGAAAGCATATGACTGGAAAGGTCATGGACTTCAACTTCACAGGCTTGCCTTCCATCGGGGTACTTGATCAAGGAATGGTCAAAACGTGGTGGTGGGGTCTTTTCCCGTTTCTTGAAAGGATTCCTTTTTGTGGACAATTTTTTCACGTTTTTTGGAGATAGTTCTTTCGAAGACTTTGGTTCAAGTTCCAGAGCTGGTACAGGTTGAGAGCTCGTATTGATCCCTGTTCCAACTAGGCGATTAACAGTTGTTGTCCAAATCCACTCAGGTTCCTATTAAAACAAAAGAAATAATTGTATTAAGAATTTGAACAATTGGAAATGAACTTTTAAATAAAATACATTTGAGTAAGTTATCTTTTATTGGTTCATACAATATCATAGTCATCAATCCGTAATCTCTCATGGAACTGGATCCCAAGATACTTGTTTTTAATTAAATCTAAAAACGTGTCAATCGCTTCTTTAGACCATTCTGCAGCCAATCCTGATTCTATTTTGTGATATGGTGCTGAGAACATTAGCCGACACATAATCCCTTGAAAGGGAAAACTGAGAAGCTCTTCTGGCATAAATAAAATTTGTCGAATATGGGTTGTAAAAACAGTCCCATAGTCAACGAGCCTGACCTGTTAATTTTAGAATGAAACACAAAAAATTAGAACATTTTAATGAAATCTTGTGGCATGATTGCTAAAAGCATGATTTGTTGGTTCAATATATTAAAAACAATGCGTCTCTTACCTTGAAGTGCAGCTTAGAATCAAACTTTCTGGAAAGAATCAGCCCACGGTGCCATTCCTTTTCATACAGGACCATGATGATAAGCCCTGGATTTAGCAATTTAGTCGACGGATATCCTTTGGAGAGCAAAGTCGTCTGCGAATCGTTCAACAGAACTGTCATAGCTTGACTACATAAGAAAATACAATGAATGTGGCATTAGAATTAAAGATTTCTAATCTGAAAATCTTGTGCAGTTAAACACCATGAAAATCCTACAATAATACATTTTGAAGCGAAGCCTTTTCAGCTATATTTAAGGCAAAACAATGTGCCAACGTGCAGGTCGCATATTTTAAGGCTGATTTTCTCATTCGACGCCAATGGCACGTTGCGTATTCATGAAAAACGTAGGGTGCTACCAAAAATCCCCTGCTCTAAGAAAAGAACAAACAAACATCATTCATGAATGAAGCCCTTAACTAAAAAAACAACAACAATGAAACAATTTTTAACGAACATTTAAATTACACAACACATCAAAAGCCTCAAATCACATTTCTAAAAATTAAGCTAGCCTTGGCAATGGTTTAAGGTCGATATAATTTTTTTGCCTTTTAATTCTGTTAATTTAAAGAAGCTATAGATAGAACCATTAGAGATCAAAGAGCCGGGGCTCGAAAAAGTTCCGTATCCTTGTACCCAGGATACAATAGATTGCATGTTAATTTCCCATATACCCCAAAAA
>JAQIYE010000566.1:0-11804 GCA_034699765.1 Xenyllodes armatus
CCACAGGTTGTACTTTTAACTATGATTAAGTTGTATCTGGCACTTTAATTATGAACTAATCCTAATATCCACAATATCATATAAATAATGGACCCAGCTCAATTCCAGTTCCAGTGGAAATCATGTAGTAGAATCTAAAGTTAAAATGTATTAGGACTCAAATTGTGTGATTTTTAACTTTTAATGTTTGTTTATATTGATAAGCTGAACAAACAGTTAGTTAATTGTCCAGATATAAATAATAAGGGTCAAATTCGTATTGATTAACTGATTAAATTATGATACTTGTATTGGATTGCGTCATATATTAGTTAAACGAAAAATGTCTTAAAGCCTTAAGCGTTATAAGAGCAAAGGAATGTTGTTAATGTTAATGATATAAGTTTGTCATCTCATCATAATCATCTCTTAAGGGTGTCAACGGTTCATCATTTGGTCAAGAAAAGCAAGACAGTGAGAGTGGCAGTGAAGGTCAAGGTCAATTTAGAAGGAGCCCTTTAAATTCTAAACCAAAGACAACAACAACAATGGCATCTGACAATGTGGACCTGGTCTCCTTCTACACACTCAAAATTACACGATGGAAAGGAAAGTACGTTGAAGAATATTTAAATGTGAACAATTTTAAGGTCAAGTTTACTGCTAATTAAGTGCCAATGTTGAGACCATTAAATATAAATTTTATGCATTTTTTAACTTTTCCACAGCTATCCAAGAATATTTTCTGTTGGGACCCATGGGCTAACAACGTACAATCCTGCAGATGGTGAAAAGACCAATTACTGGCAATGGACTGAAGTCTATAATTTGTCTCCACTCTCAACAGCAGATCATCCATTAGCATTTCAATTGGTTCATCGAAAGGGGAAGGGAACGGATTCAATGAGATTTGAGACTGAACATCGAGCCCAAGTCATTACCCTTGCCCTTCAACAACGTGGAGCCTTTGCACGTTCTCATCAAACTGAGGTTTTGGACCGTGCCACATTAGAATTTAGAGGAATTAAGAAATACAGGTAAAGTTAAGACACTTCAATGCATTTTACCATAAATCAATGCAATGTTTTTGTTTTCTAACTTAACCTTGTTCATTTTTTTAAATTTTTTAGATGGGGTCAAGATTTTCCATCAAATCTCTCATCCTTGCTGGTGACTTGTGTTGGGGTGGACCAAATAGGTTTAATTGGAGAGAAAAAATCTTACTGGTTTAAAGACATGGAAGCTGTATTAGAACTTAAGGGAGAACCTGAAATTTTTGCATTCCAAATGAAGGAGTCTGAAAGACTGGTAAGAAGCTACTAAACCAAAGTTTCATTGCTTTTTAAAACTTAATTTTTATGTTCAAAATTTAAAGTCGTTCTGTTTTTTCCCCTTTCCTCCAGCATATTTTTACTCACCCTGACCGAGCTAAAATCTTATCCCGAATGAAGGAGAATTGTTCATTTTTTATTGGAAATCCCTTAATCTCCAAAACCCTTGAGAATGAGGGACTAAATGACCTCCTAGCCATAAGACTGGGAATATATTCTGGTGATGAACATATTACGTCCATGAGTGAATTTGGGGTTCAGGATCGAAAGAGGACTCGAATCCTCCTTTGTATTACAGAAACTTGTCTGATTGAACGAGATCCTGGAACATACTGTGTAAGTTTAAAGTTTAGTTACAAATTCACATTTTGTCTGGACTTAAACACAATATTTT
Source organism: Xenyllodes armatus (assembly GCA_034699765.1). NCBI lineage: Eukaryota > Metazoa > Arthropoda > Collembola > Poduromorpha > Odontellidae > Xenyllodes > Xenyllodes armatus. The sequence continues at coordinate 1,705 of JAQIYE010000566.1, forward strand.
TAATGGTTCTACTTTTTGTCTTATTTTTCATTTTTAGATAACTTCCTTATTTCCACTCAAGTCCATATTTGCCCTTGTAAGATGTCTGGATGACTCTCAAGCCATTTCAATTGAGTTGACCTCGGGTGAGGCTCGAACATATTTTTCCTCTGAGAGGGATTCCCTCCTGTCCTCACTCATGGATGGGGCTCGGGCATCTGGGAATTGTGGAGTTCATGTCCGGTCAAAGAATACTCCTCAGGGGAAGCGTTGGGGTCCCTTGTCATCTCCAGTAGATGAAAAAGTAATTTGTTTAGGCAAATAATATTTGAACTGGTTAGTATTTTAGTTCACAAATTTTAAGAGTGCATTTCTAATTGTAATTTAGGTTGAGTCCTTGTTCCTCAAGTTCATTCATCAACCTCCGGCAGGTTGGACCTTCCCAGAACTTCTACTTCGATTTAATGCCAATGTGGCTTACTCTGGTCTTCTACATGCTGTCACTCAAGATGTAAGCCAACGGAAAGAACAATTTTAAGGACAAACACTAATATGGACCAAGCTCAATATTTATAAATTCTTATATTTTCGGGTAAATCTTAAGGGTTTCTTTGCTGAGAATAAGGAGAAACTAATTTTGGTGGCACTGAACGCATTATTGGTCCGTGACATTGTTCAAAGTGATTACGAGGAATGGTTTCAACTTTTTCGAAGGATCATGTGCTCAAAAACTGGGTTTGGAGCCTTTGCAGAAATGCCTACGTAAGAATAGTAATACTTTTGGAGGAGCCAGGTTGATCGATCATAGTCAGGTCAATATGGTCTTTTGTAACATTCAGCTCTACTTAATTTTATACAGATTCCGTGAGAAACTTGGAGCAGCAGTAGTTACAGCCCTCCGCTCAAATTCCTCTGATACTGTTATACATTCCGCCCTCGAGGTCATGGCAGCCCTTATGCAACCAATGCATTGTGATGCTGACCTTCGACAAGAGCAAGAGAACAAGGAAAAAATCTTAGCCAGTCCAAAATTTTTGGAATCACTCTTAGATGTATGGACCAATCATGTGAAGAGGGGGACAGGGGCCCTGGTCACAATGTCAATGTTGGATATACTCACATTTGGTCTTTGTGCTCCATACTCTGAGACAACGCTTGGTTCGCATTTTGACTCTCTCCTCCAGTCCGTTGCAGCGAGGGGTCAAGTCCTCTTTACCCTATTCCAACATCCATCAGTTGCAATTGTCAAAGGAGCAGGACTTGTGATGAAGGCTCTTATTGAGGAAGGTCAAGGGAGCATTGGGAGGGATATGCAAGATATGGCTCTTAGAGAAGGAGCTTTAATTCGACATTTGGTCAATGCCCTTTTCCTTCAAACTACGGATACCCGGCTCCTGACCCTTCGTCAATTGTCCAGACATTTAGTTAGTCTTTGGACAGCTCAAAATCCTCTGGCTCTTGAACTTTTGAATCGAATACTCGTAAGTATTACATAAGTTTAAATGAACTCTGGTTTCAATACATGTTTTCTTCGCATGTTCATGTTCACAGTGTTTACATATTTGTTTTTTCATTTCAGCCCCCTGGTCTCATACGATACTTGGAATCAAATGAAGGGATCCCTTCAACAGATGAGGATAGGATTAATACTCGGGATAATCTTAAGTTAGCCAATGCAGCTCACAAATATAATGCCCCCTCCCAATTTTCAAGATCAGTTAGAAATATGGAGAAGTATGTTGAAAAGCAAGTTGAGGTAAGGCATATCTAATTATGGATCATTTTGAGAGTTTTCTTAACTCAACAACAGGCGCTGGACAGATCCCAGATCTATTCTTTATAGCATTGTATTTCTATAATTTCTGTATCCTTTTCAGACTGCACTAAAACATTGGAGACTCAAAACAGCTCAAGAGGTTAGAACAAAAAATCAACTTCGACCAGTCGCTCTGAGGAAAAGACGTCAAAATTTGAAGATTGAAGGAAATTGGGCACTCTTATATCATAAATTTTATAAGGACCATGCCCTTCCTGACCTCATTTGGACTTATCCTACGAGAGAAGAGTTGAGGTTAGGACCTAGAAAAATTGAAGTGAAATTAATTCTTTAGATCACACCAGATAATGTATTTTTTTTCTATTTCGCAGAGAGGCCTTGCAAAATGAAATACGTCTTTTGGATGGGGATCGAGATCATATTGCAGGAGAAATTTGTTGGAATCATGCAGATTTTCAAGTTCATTACAAATCATTGAATGATGAAATCAATATTGGAGGTATGTAAAGCAAAAGGTCACGTTTTCCCATCAATATTTCTTTCCCTAACCATTTGCACTTTGTAATCATTTAACTTGCAGGATATTACCTTCGACTCCTCCTTGAGGAAGAAACCCTAACAGAAAACTTTGTAATACGAAACCCAAAGGATTTTTTTGGTGACTTGTATCATCGATTCCTCCTCACGGGTAGGCCCGATATGAGAGGGATGTGCCTTCAGGCAATGACAACAGTTTATGGACGACATTGGGAAGAAATTGGGGTTTTTAGTGATCTGAAATACATTGTCATCATGTTGGACAAGGTACTTTAAGTCGTGATTTGTAGAAATTATATACCTTGACCTTGACCTCTGATAGGATTGGCTAAGTCTATATAAGAATTTTAATTTGATTTCAGCAATGTAATGAAAAGTTGGAGAGGGACAGGATAATCCTCTTTCTTCTAAAACTAGTCAAATGCAAGGAAAATGCTCGGGAGTTGGTGAATTGTGGTGGGCTCAAAGTTCTTGTTGACCTTTTACCACTGGCTCATTTGCATACCACAAGGTATGAGATGTTTATTTAGTTAAAATTAAACGAGGGTGAAATTATGGCTTACAATTGGATTCACAAACTTAATCCAATCTTCAATAATTTAATTTTTACCTTTAGAGCTGTCATTCCAACCCAAACAAATGTAATTGAAGCAAGTCCAGATATGAAACATGCTGATTCACCTGAATGGTACTACATGCCTCGGGAATCAAATGAAAAAGTTGGACCAATTGGTTTCTTAGAGGTTAGAGTTACAACATGTGTTTGACTTGATTTTAACCTTATGTGAATCTGACACAGGTCATTGACCTTGACCTCTCATAAACTTTTTTCTTGCGTAGTTGAAAAAGTTATTCAAAGAATCCAAGATTGATCAAAGAACCAAATGTTGGGCCACGGGACTTGAGACGTGGAGACCCTTAGCCTCTATAGCCCAACTCAAATGGTTCATCCTAGCAGAAAAACAGGCTTCAATCCTAACAGAGTCAAGACTCTCAACTGTGATCCTGGACATCCTGATTCAAGTTGTATCATTTTGTCCTGCCAAATTAGGGAATTCCGTAATTCGTCCTGTTCATAAGGCTAAACAGATTCTGAGTGATACTACCAACTACCTCCCACACATTGTTCAACTCCTCTTAACCTTTGACCCAAGTATTGTTGAGAGAGTGGCTGTACTTCTGTACAATGTAAGTTATAAATAATTATGTTGGTTAACTTGACCTTTCTTTAACATTTGTTTATTCCTTGACCTTGATCCAGGTCCTAGACGAAAATCCTCTCATCAACCGGGTGTATGCAACGGGAGTATTCTTTTTCATTATGATGTACACTGGCTCAAATATCCTTCCAATCTCACGATTCCTTCACCTGACTCACCTGAGACAAAATACCTATTGTGCTCAACAGGTTAAACTTTTTTTTTAAAAAAATCTCTTGCTAAAACGTAACTTTAGCTTTTATGAACCTTTTCCTTTTAAAATTTTTTCCAGGGTGGTGAAGTTTGGCAAAAATCCGTTCTTGGTACACTCCTTCCAGAAGCAATGGTTGCATATTTAGAGAATCATGGAGTTCATAAATTTTCAGAAATTTTTCTTGGAGAATTTGATACACCAGAAGCAATTTGGTCTGGTTCAATGCGGAGACATCTTATTGAAAGGATTGCACTTCACCTTGCAGACTTTACTCCACGACTCCTGTCTAATACTCGTGCTCTGTATGAGTACTGCGCCATTCCAGCCATTACGTATCCAACCCTGGAGACGGAATTGTTTTGCAATGTGTTTTATTTGAGGAATCTTACAGATGAATTGAGGTTTGTTTCAATTTGTAGAATCAGATTTGGCCTTTGACCTGTGTTGCTGATTATAATATTTTTCCGTTTTGTCTATTTTCAGGTTCCCAGAATGGTTGATCAGTGATCCACTGGGTCTCCTCAAGGATGTTCTTGAGGCTTGGAAAAATGAAGTAGAGAAAAAACCACCACCAATGACCGTGACAGAGGCTCTTCGAACCCTTGAGATCAGTGATCAAGAGGATTGGGATCAAAAAGTGAAAAAGAACTATCGAAGACTTGCACAGAAATATCATCCAGATAAAAATCCAGCAGGACGAGAAAAATTTGAGGAAGCCAATCGTGCCTATGAGTTTCTATGTTCTAGGTACTCATCAGAAAGTTCAAATCCAGATCCAGTTCGAATTGTACTCATCCTTCGAACCCAATCCATTTTGTTTAAAAGATATGGTTATGGTAAGTATTAGTTTTGACCTGATGTGAGGTGATTATATGGGTCAGTGACCCGAACTCAAGCAAATCTAAGTTTATTTTTGATTTGATTGTCCTTATATAGTCCTGGAGCCCTACAAATATGCCGGTTACCCCATGCTCATCAAAACAATGGAAATGGAGGTGGCTGATGATACACTTTTTGCTAAAGAGACCCCACTTCTTGCCTCGAGTGCAGAGCTCGTTTTTCATACATTAAACTGTTCAGCCCTGAACGTTGAGGAGCTTCGACGAGAAAAGGGTAAGTTCTTGTAAAAGACAAAATAAACTGAAGATTAACATTACTTGAAGAAGATGATTTCATCATTTTTTAAATAATTTATTTATAAAATTTAGGACTGGATCTTCTATTGAGAGCCTTTGATCGATGTGTGTCCGTCATTGGCAAAGGGACAAAGGTCACAGATGTTGGAGCTCAAGTATGTGTCCATGTGACTCGGTGCTTTACAGTAGCTACAAGATTTCAATTGTGTCGAGATAAACTAGTGGAAATGCCTCAGCTGGCTGCGGATCTATGTCGAATATTTAATTTTAGGGTAAGTTTTCTAGTGGTATCTGTTGTCAGTTTAGTCGAAAGGTTTCTTACTGCGGTGTAACTTATGATTTAACTTGTGGTTTGTGAGTAGCACCTGACGAAACTATGTTGCCTCGTGACTGAGGCAGTGACGGCAATGGCAGTGGACACCATCCTTCAAATGCATCTCCTACGATGTGGAGTTCTTTGGCACCTCCTCATTTCTCTGTTTTCATACGATTTTACTCTTGAGGAGGCTGGAGTCACAGCAGTTGAGGAAACAAATCAACAAATCTTAACAAATAATTTGGCTAAGCAATCTGTAATTGCATTGAGGGCCCTGTGTGGGGATGGAGCAAAAAATCCTAAAAATGATGTGATTCGAGCTTCACTGGATGCTCTCCTCCTTCCTTATGGAGCTAAATTAGTAAGTTTGTTAGAATATTTTGCAAAATTTTGAGGGTCAATTGCTCGTTGTTGGTTTGTTTCTTAAAAAATGATTTCTATAAATTCTTTTCTAGGTTCGAGAAAAAGAACCGGAGGTCATCCTTAAAGTTCTAAATGAAAATTGTGAAACTCCATACTTAATTTGGAACAATAAATCCCGAGTTGAGCTCCTTGAATATGCAGACGCACAATTGAGACTACTACGAAGTGGTGACATCACTGACATGACCTATGGCTCAGATCATGTTTACACGATTCATAAAGGAGAGTTAATTATTGGTAAGCCCAAGGATGAATAATCAATTAAAGTAGCACAGTTGGGTTGGGTTGTGGTGAAAGGTTTTGTCCTTTACTAATAAAAATTACTTTTGTCTAATATTTCAGGTTCAATCTTTGTTCGTATATACAACTTGGATCCATCATTTAACCTTGAGTCCCCTGCAGAATTTATCACGCAACTCTTAGCCTACCTCTCAAACAAAGATCCAGGAGCCTCCCTCAATTTCCCAACTCAAGTCCAATGCATCCTTCAAGCCCTTGAAGCCTTAGCCAATGTCCTCAAAGCAAATGGAGGACTAGAAGGACTTGCCAAAGGTCAATTCCGACTCCTGACTCGATACCTAATGACTCCAGGTTATGAGATCTCTGTCCTCAACCTTCTCCTTGTCCTCATGGGGAGTCAAGAGTGTGTGAGTGATGTGGTTGGAATGGGGATCATCCCAGGGCTCCTTGTAGTCTCTGCATGTGCCAAAGGAAAGTCCACGGATCTTGTTCTCATGACCTTAAATTGCCTTTCAATGATTGTCACACATCCACAAGTTGTGAAGGAAGGGATTCAAAAAGGTAATTAATGGGAAAATTCTACAACACATAGTCAAAGGTCAACGTTTACTTTTATTATAACGATTTGTATTTTTTGTTTCAGGAATCATCGTATACCTCCTTGACTTTTTTGTCTCAACTAACCTTGACCCAGCAATTCGACAAAAATCATCTGAGGTCATTTCAAAATTATGTGGAGATAAATTATCAGGTCCTCGAGTTCGGATCCTTCTATCCAAATTCCTTCCGTCCATTTTTGGAGATGCAATGTCCGAGTCCCCATCCTCAGCCATGGCTCTATTTGACTCTACAACAGAAAATCCAGAAATAGTATGGAATGATGAATCTCGAAGAGCTGTAATTTCTGCAGTCCATGAGCTCAAGGCTGAATTATTCCAATGTCAAAGGTCAGACTTATCCTTAGACTGGAGACTCCCATCTGAATCCTTCCAAGTGGGTTATGGGATCCCTGGAGAGTTGAGTATTGGTGGGATTTACTTGAGACTCTATGTCTCAAATCCATCATGGAACCTTAGAAAACCACGAGAATTTCTACGGGATCTGATGGAATATGCATTTTCACCTGGAAGTGGTGGAGGTGATGTGAATGGACTAGAAATTGTTGGTTCTGCTATTGGACTTCTTTTGGGTGCTCAACCTCACCTGGCAGAAGCCTTACCCTCAATGGGTTACCTTATAAATATTGTAGGAGCTATGGAATCAGATAAATCTCATGTGAGACGAGTTGGAGCAATTGCTCTTCGAGCCATTTCTACAAATCGTTCGTGTCTTGAAGGACTGACTGACCTTGATACGATTCGACCCATTGTTCAAGGACTTAAAAATAAACGTGGAGGAGGGGATGAGTTGATTCCGTTAACTGTTGAGGCTCTGGATTATTTATTTGGAGCCCCTGGGTCATCAGGACTAGTGAGTCAAGGGCTTCAGTCTGGTCTTGTCCCTGTACTCCTGGGACTCCTTCGACCTGGAGAAGGGGTCAATCTTGGGAGGACTCCTCAAGCAACAAAAGCACATGTTGTCAAAACCCTTCAGAGTATGGCTTCAGATGAGAGGTTTGGGATGGAAGTTCAAGCCATTTTAGGAAAGTCAGAGATTTGGGCACAGTATCGAGATCAGGTTAGTAGCTTATAATTACAAATGATTCAATTAACTAAATATTAAGAGTAGTCATCAGTTAAAATTAATTTCTTGTAAACTTTTTTAGAAACATGACTTGTTCCTGTCGGATAAACCAATTTCTGGATATTTGACCTCATCCAGTGGTTCAGTCTCAGGGTATTTGACCCAAGGTTCAATGGCTAAATCCTCAATTCCTACCTCACCACCTCCATTGATAGAATAGAAAATAAATAATAGAATATATACTATGCATTTAGCCCAAGGGTCACGGGTTATAACTAAAGTTTTAGACTGTAATTGTAAAGTAAAGCTGCATGTTATTTATTGATAATTTGAAATATGTGCATACTATTCTACTTAAAATAATGTCAACGCATGAATAGTTAGTTAAATTGAGTTATGTAATGTTATGTTATTGAGTGATGGCCATGGAAAGTCTCCTCCAGAGTTTGTATAAAGGATCAATCAAACAACAATAATAATTGATTCAGGCTTGACATTGTGATAAAATTCCCTCGTAGGATACATTTTTTAGCTTAGATTGGAGAATTACGTAGTAAATATTAGTTATGTTATAATGATGTTTGTGGTGACATATTTAATATTCTGGAAAAAAAACGGAAATACATGATCCATGCCAATTTTTTGAGCCAATGACATTTTGTCATAAAATAGTAGTCTTTGTCTTTATCAAAAATCAAAATTATTAAATAATTGGAATAATACAATCAAAAGGTTAAAGAAAACTAACTTTCTTAAATCCCAAGGAGCTGTCTTGCCTCAGACTCATTTTGTGAAATCTCAGGGCTAACATACAGGTCCAACAACTGTTTTTTCTTAAACTCAACAATTCTCTTTTCAACTTCCTCTTGAGTGGGAACAGCAATAAAATAATTTTTGACAACTTGAGACTTCTCTTCTATTGTGGAATCATCCATTTCTTCATCGACAGGGGCAGTCTCAAGGGTCTTTCCCTTCTCTTGGAGTTTAAGACGTAGTTCTTCCTCAAGTTTCTCGATGGCTTTGGCCTCAGCCTCTCGTTCCAGGGGTTCAAGGAGTCCATCATCATCATCTCTGTATCCATAATAGTCTGCATCCACATCTCTCATGAGCTCACCACGAGTTTTACGGGGTGGACCTGAGACCTCTGGCTCAAATAGTTCTCGTACACCTGTGAGTACAAATAAATTTGTTAATTACGTTACAAATCAAGGGTCAGCCAGTGACGACTAGCAATAATTATGTTTAGTTTAGTACTTTACCTGGTAAATCCTTTGCAGCCCCAAAATATTTATATCCTCTCGTCCCTGGAATCTCCTTTCCTTCATTGTCTAACATTCGAGGTCCATGTTTAGCATAATCTGGTCCTCCAAGACTTCGAATCCGTCGTTCCCAATGACCCTAAAAAGGTCAACCAATCAATAACCATTAAAGTTATATTGACCTATAAGGCATTTTTAACTAGTTTTTGAACCATTATTAAAAATTAAGTAATTTTAAGATATAATTTTAACTCACCTTCTCTCTCAATAATTTATTAATTTCATCATTCAAATCCCGTAGTTTAAATTCACCAAGTCCAGCATTTTGGATTTGACTAACTTTCTTGGCAATGTCACGAATGATTTGCATTCTCCATTTCTCAGCTTCTGGAAGACTCTCACAAAGTGTGGACAAGTAAGGACGACGTTCAATCTTGGGTCCACCACGTTCTTCATTTTCTTTCATTTTATGCCATCGGGCAAGGGTCGTCCTGAAAAAATATAATTAATTATAATTAATTAATAATCCGATGTAATTACAATAAGAATTACAAATGTTAATTGTAATTTAATAATTGTAAATCATGATCAATTTTGATTTAATTAATAATAATAACTTTAAAAACTTGCATTGCTTTTTCACTATTCCTCGCCATCTTCTTGGATTAGATTGAGACTGGAGGTAAATAAAAATTTGACCTCAAACAAGTTCAGAATGACCTTTGACCTTTGATTTCGAACAAAATTGATAAATTTTCGATCAAACGTTGATTGAATCGACAAAAGTTTGACCAAAAAAAAATTGAAATTTTAAATTTTGACTGAAAAAATGATTTCACGTAATATAAATTTTCAAATTTGTGGAAATTCCCGCTCAAAAAGTTTCCAACTTGGAAAGGACGCCAACTAAACTGTTTTTTTTTTGCGTTTCCAATGTTGGAAACTTGACCCCAACTGATGTCAAAGGTCAAGTCAAGGTCAAATGCTAAGGTCAAAGATCAAGTCAAGGTAGACCTCATATCCGTGAGTGAAAGTTGTGGCAATGCAATGGTCAAGCTGAGCCGAAATTACTATAATCATCACTTTTGAATTTTCAATATTATCGTTATCATTCCCATTACACATCTAGGAATCCGACCCCAAAATGAGCGAACAGGAATAGGACCATATACCTACTATGATGACCCTTAAAATTTTTTTTGAGGTCAAGAGTGGACATGTCCAAGTATTTTTGTTCTAAAATCCAATGTTGTTTAAAATTCATGAGGACTCATAACTACAATTTCATCAGTATATAATGGGGTGGTGACTTGATTGATATGAAACACAACTTGTCA
>JAQIYE010000567.1:0-11794 GCA_034699765.1 Xenyllodes armatus
CGGTCTGGGTCAGGAGTTATCAAGATTTATTCCAGGAGTGGGCATTATCCTGGTGGTCCTTCGAAGTATTAGCCGAAGGTCATATCTTAGAAAGAGTAGGACTTCTCGACAGTGCCCAAGGGTCGAGGCTTACCTTTTTAATAACCCTTGAACCCTAAACAATTCTCTTTTGTTCTCTTACAGTTGTATAAATACAATCCAACACAAGAAGGTAAGAAGAAAAAAAGAAAAATGCCTGCCTTGGCTTTGGCCTCAACCTAGAAAGCAAACCAAAACTTTTTGTATTCAAGTCTCAGATGGAACTTACAGTTCCAGAATGAGGCCTCCTCTTCTTCTCCTTTCTTTTATGGACCAAGCCATAAGGTTTCAAAACTGGAGAAAGACCGTTTAAAACCAGAATCTCTATCCGTGCTTCCATTGAGCTAAGAAATAGCGTACATAAGGAGGAAATGGGAAAAAAGAACCGTTGGTTCAACAGAAAACTTCAAACTGTAAGGAAATGCATACCTCGAGACTGAACATATACTATTACAGGCTACATGTGTAAAAGGAGAAAGTGCCTGGACTTTTTCCTGGCGTAAAAAAACTCAGGAAGAAGTCACTGGAGACCAACCACAATCGATACGAATAGGAGTCGGAGAAGGACGAAGGAAACTGAAGCAAGGGAGACAATGAGAGAAATGCATGGAGAAAGCTAAAGGGGGAAAATTCAACTACTTTTTCCCCCTTTCTAGGTTCTCCAGCAATATTTTTGGAGTATGTGTGTCCTGGTCGTCTGTGTATATGAATTGGGTGGTTCTTATTTGGAGGTTCCAGGAACCAAAGGTCTGGAGTAGTAGAATTGTCCGAATTCAAACTCATGGAGTCATGTTTCCCATCCACTACTACTACTACTACTTTTTTCTCCAGTTCCTCCAAAAGTCCAGAGAATTTGAGTATTTCCGTTAGAGACAAGAGGAGAGGAAGGTAGTAGTAGATTTTGCATGTCCTGCGCCTTTTGCCTCTCCTTTCAGTAGCTCTTCGGCTCTCCTCCGTGAATCATCACCAAAACCACTCTCTGTTCCTGTCCTACCGAGAATCTAATAACACCTTCACCTTCTCCTCCTGCACTTCTCTGCTGTGGAATTTAAAAATAAAGAAAGAAAAATCTACTCTCTCGTATTTGTTCTTTCAAACCAATTTCTGTCACATGGTCCAGGTGAGTCAAGATTTTTAATTTGTATTCCATTGATAGATTTGCAAAAGGGTTGATCCGAAACCGATTTTTGCGGTCAAACGATTTAATAAAATTAAGGATTTGACTTTCTCAATTTTAATTAAGTACAAATTTCAACAAAAATATTTGGCGAATTAGTCAAAACAATCATACTTTTACTCTAGTATTTTTTCAAATCATTTGTCATTATTTTTAGTCTCTTATGATGAAATCATGATATTTAGCTTCAGCCCTATTTTTAGAAGAATCGGGTTAGGAAACCATGCCAGGGCTAAAGAAAATTCAAATCTCAGGTGGACTTTCACTTGACCAATGGGACATGTTGGTCTTACCTTGAGTCCATATTTAATGAGTCAGGTTTTTTCCTTCTTCTAAATGCTTTTAATGGTAATAAAAATAATCTCATATAATATATAAGAGGTAATTGATTGGAGAAATTCCTCTGGTCTCTAAATATAAAAACTTGCCACCTCCGGTGGCAAGCTGCGACCGATCAACAAGCTGGCCTTTTTGTTGCCCTTTTTACCATCCTAATCTGACATTTTGTTGGCCTTTTGGACGACGTTAAAATTGCAAGATTATCTTACAAATGTTAATAAATAAGCCTGACTGCTTCCCAACAGAATCTGATTATCGTACTAATGTCCATAAACACGCTTGACTGCTTCTAGTTGTCCAAATATCCTCCCAGCCGCTTCACAAATAAAATTCGTTATTTGACTGATGAAGCAAAATTCGCTTCTAATCAGGGCCAAACTAACCATATTTTTTTGTGGAAGCGCCAACGGACGGACGGACAAGGCCTTCCCATAAGACCTCCGTTGATCGGTCCAAAAAACGGAAGGGCATAGAAATAGAAATGGAAATGAGGTTTTGAGTTTCAAGAATTTTTAGGATAGAATTCCGATTAGAGGGGACGTCATCTGATCCTGAAAATGTCAGGAATGGAATGTGATTCTTGCGTGTTGGTTTTTTTCCTGTTTGGCTGTAAGTTGGCCTTTCCCTTTTATTCCTCCTTTCTCTGTAATCCAACGCCAAGAACAGAAGGGCTCATTGGATTCTGTTCCTTTTTGGACCGATCAGCGGAGGTCCTATTATTTCATATATTTTCTCTCCATTTTTTATGCTTTGGTTTACTTTTACTTGACTTTACTTTGACCATGGATGGATGGGAGAAACTTGTATGTATTTGTGTTTGTATACCTCAATCAGAACCAAACCATAACATGGTACAACCACTTTACTACAGTAGAGTTTGAGTACAATGTTGAGGCTCAAAGAAAGAAAGAAAGAAAGTCGGTCGAAACTTGTCCTTGAGAACTTGAACGGTCCTTTCTTTCCTTTCCTTCATGCAATCACTAAATTTAGGAGTAAGGCAACCCTTCATTATTCCAATGTTGCACTCACTTACTGTATTTAGAACCCTACAAATTTTGTAACTAATATCCAGGTACACTTTACTAATCCGATCAATTTCATGAGCTGAGAAATGTAAGGAATGGACAGTTTGGTTAATGTGAAAATTCAGATTTAAGGTCAGGAAATGTTTTGCTAAATATATTTTGCGTTATTTGACTTATGTACAGCAAAGGTCTGAAAATTCGAGTTCAATTTTTTGTTTTATAAGTAGTTTAAAGCAAGAGATACGAATTTAAAGACACTTAAACGCAAAACTTCTTCGTGTAAATAAATTCCGTTTTTCTTAATTTAACCCATTTTGCTCTTTAAAAAAGATTTCTAATTAGACCACATGTTATTAGGTAATGATAGATCTTTTACCATAACTCAGCTTAGAACTCTTAAAGAAAGTGAACTTTTATTAGTCCAAATAAATTCAAAAAAAATTAGTCCCGATAGTTGTTTCCATCCATCTTTGACAATTTAATTAGAGTTCCGTACAATCCTTAAGTCCCTTCAAACCTCCTAAGCTTGACAAGTGTCCGCTGGCTTAGCCTGAAGAGATGAGACAGCTGAAAAATTTTATTCTCTCCCTCTTTCTACCTCAAACTTGAAATTCTAATAGGACTTAACTCAAAAACCTTACCAAAGTAGTAGCTCGAATTTTGATGCTGAAGTGAACATATTGGATCATGGATCCCAGACCAATCTTCTTTGGTTTTAGCCTCAGTTAAGTACCACGTACCAAATACGAATGATACATAAGAACAGTCGTAGATAAAGTCTGGTCTCCTGGCTTAGATTTTACATTATCATCAGAATCATCCACGGAAGGATCGGAAGAAAATCCTTTCTCTACTTTCCTATCAGTTCTCCTCCCACCCACCTACATAGTCTTAGATTTAGTAAATTGGTAAAATTGAGGTTCATTGAATGAATGTTGAAACGAATTTAAGATCTAGAGGAGGACAGTTATATTATTATGTAGGTTGGTTGAAACCATTCTCCTAAAACTAAAGAGACTCTCATCAACTCAGCCAGTAGTCTAAAGACTTAACTTTCTCTACTTTCTCCATTTTCTGAATCCAAGACACAGGACAGGACTGTAAGGATGGATCTAGTAGTAGTATGGGAGAGAGGGAGGCTAATCTTGTGAATTTTCTTAAATTGAATTTTAACTTTATCCTTTTTCTTCTACTACTGGATTTTATAGTTAGAGGACGAGTGTGTCAGTGAGAAAAAAGAAAGACCCATAGACCTCAGTTCAGTTCTTTCCCAAATTGATTTATATCTTTTATTAAACTCAGGGCATGGAGTGTGTGAAGGAGGAGGAGACATGAGTTTATAGATAGATTTTTATTTTATGATTTATTTCCTGTTGTTAAGAGATGTGATCCTGCTGTGGATTCCTAAAGTTTATGGCTTCAGAAATAAGTTAGTCGACAATTTTATTTTCAGTCAACTTTAGTGCCCGAAACATTCGTGTGATGGGCCTTATAGTCGAGGATACATCAATTCATTTATATCTCTGACAAACTTGACTGATGATAATTCGATTTCAAAGAAATAAAGAATCCCAAGAATTAAAATTTTTGAAAAAGCCAAAGAGCAGCTTCAAGGATTTAGGCCATTTCTCAGTATGTCTCTCTAAAGCCATTCTATAGATTTGATGGGAAAGTCCTCCACGTGGTTTGATTCTCTCTCGTGTAAATCCTTTCCTCTGATCTTCCTTCCCTCTTCCTTGTAATAGTGGCGATGACGATAATAATGTAAGGAAATTGGTCAGGAAGGGAAAGGAAAGAAAGTTTTGAATCAAGTATATATAAAGATGGATAGATTCCTTTGGATTCAAATACTAGATTAGTACGTAAAGTAGGGCAAGAGGAGACGGTCTCTGGGCTCACATTATAGTAGTTTAGCATACCAACTAGAAAGTGGATGATTTTGAGTAGGGAAAGGAAGTCTCAGAGATGAAGAGTCTCGTTCATGATGATGATGACTACATGCTAACTCGTGTCCTGAAATCAGTGACCAACTTTCTAATATCAATCCATAGATTAAATTTTGACAATATATATCAAAACTTTTAGTTTTGAGAAACCAATCATACAATCTTTTGTATTAAATGTTCAATAAACAGTCCTCTCAAACAATATTTGTGAGAAATGAAGTCATATCTATTCAAAACCCGTTTCAAACTTTCGCCACTGGAGAATTTTCCTAAGTCCCTTCCACTAAATCATCCAAGAGACAAGACGACATGGAATGGGATGGGATGGGTATCTAACCAGCTGGAGAGTAACAGACTTTGTCTGACTTGGTCTCTCTTTTGAAGTAGGAAGGAACCAACTTTTCTTCCTCCAAGTCTTTCCAAAAATCCTTGTCTTCTTCTCCTCCGGTCCTCCTCCCTGTGTCAATACAAAAGAGAGAGTTGAGTCATTTGATTCTTCTTTCAACTTAACTGAAGATGAGTTTAAGAGATATGATGAGAATGAGGAAGACTCATCATCATCATCTTTGCTTTCTCCTCTTCTTTCTGATCTGTTCTAAAATCAGTAGTTCAAGGGCCTATGTAGACTAACTACTACTACTACTATGATTGAATGAGTTGGGGGTGTCCTTGAGAGTGAGTAAAAGTCCTCCTACGTACAGTATATCTAGATGAAAAGTACTCATTTGAGTCTCCGTATGAGGATGAGGACAAGTTCTCTCAGGAAGGAAGGAAACCACAAAAACCCGGGTTCAACTCCAACATCCATACATACCCCCGCTTGGGATTTCCTCCTTTATTGTATCTTTAGACTTTTGTCTCCTGCCCTTTGAAGTCCTTTTCAGATGTACTAAAGACAATCTGAAAATTATAGTTGAGTTAACAATAGGAACATTGGATTAATTTTAGACTGATAAGTTCCAACACTCTTCGGGGATTCAAAGGAGTGGAGTGAGTTTTGCACTCTGAATTATTTCGTGATTTTTAATTGAAGGTTTCAAGGATCCAATTTTAGAAAGTCAAAGAGATATAGTTGGTATTCAATAATCTAATTTTGTTTATGAAAACAGTAGCAATTATGTCGATTCACTTTATAAAATATTCGATATAGGTATAATTATTTATTTGCATACACTAGTATAGTGTTTTGGTGTGGACTCTGTAAGTATCAAAATATGTAAATTTGTTTATATTTTTTGATCAAAGACATATTATTCAAGCACTACTACTGGAAATACTACTTGTGGGTTTGCCCTATAATTCAACACAAAAGTATTAATTATAGGGTTCCAGGTCCATACCACCTGGGTACAATTGCGTCGTGTATAAAGGGAAAATAGTAGGCTTACTCCGTACTAATAATAATAATACAGTCTTGCTAGCTTTCTACTATACTCAAGGTCCGTACACACATTCCTGACTTAATGACATTTAGCCATATCGTGTTATTTCCATTCTATGATTCTAGCCTACCTAAATATAGTGCTGAAGGCTATGGGTCCTCCGTCTTCCATGAAACCTTTACTTTCTAAACCGGATCAAAAGTGAAAGTAGTCTAACGTATCCTATCCTATAGAGAATTTTATAGAGAATTCTATAGAGCAGTTGGAACAATGCAGGTGTTCTTGCTGTATGAAGGTAAATGTAGTGAATGAAGGTATAGTACCGGTCCGGGACTTTCTCCATTTACTCACTAAAGCGTATAAGGTATATACAATAAGCTCATGTACAATGATGATGATCATGAAGACAGGGCAGGAGAGTATTATTATTATTATGTGAGTGCGCCCATCATGTGGGTGGAGTGGAGTAGACGAGGCCCAGACATACAAACACACACAATGGAGAAAATAGATCTTATCGCCCTGGATCCTCGGCTGGCCGCCTTAGCTTTCTATCCTATTCTATTCATTTCCAGCTAGTAGTCCTTTTACTACACAAAGAATCAAGAAATGCCAAGGCAAGGGACTAACTCATGAGGTTGTGTTATAATTAATTAAGTAGTTTGAAAAAGTGTGATCCAGCACGGGTTTCATTAGTTTTGAGAAATTTTACTTTTTACAAAAAACTGTGTGATATGGAACTTTGGCTGTGTGGGTTCTACTGTGAGACCAAATGGATCAATCTCACTTTTCCAACTAAAGGAGTTACAATATGCCCTTCCAGTCCTGAAAACTTTCTTTCCTTGGCTCAAAAAGTTGTTGATTAGATGGAATTTGGTTTAGGTTGATGAGGGAGTCCGGACTTTTTATTTTTGCTAAGAGCTAGCCAGAGGATTCATTTCCTGTTAGTATGTAAGTGTGTGAGGTACTTTTGGCTCTTTCTTTCGCCTTTTCATGAGAAAGTGAAGGGAAAGAGACTTTCACTTATCTCCGGAAGAATTCTGTGTTTCACTTCCTTTGAGTAACTTTCACCAGAAGAACCCTTAGAAATTAGTTATTTGGAAACTAGGTTTCATACCAACATATCTAACTTAAGTACTTTTGTGATGTTTGTAGAAATAATTTTTCCACCCATTCAGTAAAAAACAATTATTATAATAGAGGGACGGTTTAAAATACCACTCGTTATTTGTCCGGCTCACATAAATCAAAGGAGAAGTTCCTCCACTGCATGTAAGTTTCTAAGTTGGTATTTTTGAATCGATCCTGACCTTTTCATTCCAGACCTCCACGACCAAAGCCATGATCCTTTTCTTCCCTCTCTCTCTCTCTCTGACCCAGCAACTTTAAGAGTCATTGATCAAAGTCAAAGTATTTAAGGACTAAAGGTTGGGACAAGACCCACCTTCAAATTCTATGTCCTCTTCTACTACCCTGTGAGGATTTTGACATTCAGGCACCACAATGCACGAATCCTCAAAATTCCATTTCACCATCCCGTTTCATGTTTCATCATCATCCCATATATAAGCTTATCAATGCATGAGCCTTTGTTTTATTATCTCCCATAGAATACCCTTTTACTGTAAAAAGGGAATTTAAACTGATTGTCTATTACAATGGTCAATTTGATCACAAATGTGTTCCATTCCATATCATATCCCCTAAAAACCTAATATAAGCCAAAGGGCCAGAACCAAAATTTAATCTGATTCAGGGCTTTAACTACCACTTTGGTCACAGATCTCTGGACATATGGAAAGGGTATTAGTTTGGTAATGGGTCATTCTTACTCTGTCCTCGACTACCTTCAGAGAAGATCAAATCCAAAGTGAGCCTATGGCTCATTTGTGAATAACAACCTCATTGTAATTACCGTAGAAGCTCTCACAAAATTTTATAGAGATTTTTAGTTCCATTTACTTCCTGGTCCTCATCCCTCTAGAGTAACCTCATGAAAATGACAACGGCTCTTCCGTAATCCTCGAATTTTATTCCAAGGTTCACTCTAAAAATGAGAGTATTTCCAAGCATCCTCATGTAAACTAATCATTCTAAAGGCTAAGCTATTTATGTTCATTCAATTGTGAGGAGAAAGAGCTCCAATGGAGTTTGGAATCAAATTGTGCTAGAAATATAGTACACCAAGTTCATTTTTCCAAAGTACATTTTTAAGCTTCTAGTTGATTGGCTCTTCAATGCAATGTTATTAAGGTCATGTTCCAGATCTAACTATATCTGACCCTGAGAACAGGGTCCATTTTCTACAAGCTTATTGTGCTAGAAAATCCCATTCCTTTTATGAACCAGTCAATTCAAATTATTATGTATATCTAAAGGATCCAGAAGAAAGAGAACAATCTGAGAGAATCAAGTCAAGTGAACTTTAGGAAACCAGGCTGAATGCGTGAAATATCACTTTCTTAGAAAATGGAAGGAGAAAACTATAATCATTTGCATTTTCCTAACCCAACACAATAGAGAGCCTATAAAATAGAGTAGGGGTAATAAATACATTTGACACTTGACCTTTATGGATTTGTTCAGAGTCAATACTTTCTTATTCTTCACTTTAGAGGATTTTCGGGATTTGGCTGATTACTACTCTGAAAGCCTCTCATGGAGAAACTTATACAATAACATTACCTTTCACTACCAAAGAAAGAATAAGAATAATTCGTCTATATTTTGTTCATTCGAGAACCTCAAAATAAGGACCTCAAACAGAATTTTTCATTCTTTCTTTATATCCTATATAATCCATCCCTTTTTTCCCAACACAACACAATCAAAACTAGGAGAAAGGACTCTGGCTCACTCAGCCCACCATTGTACTTGGATGCTTGTGGGGATTTGCTGAGGTTTGGAATGCTGAGTAAGTTTATGACATTCTCAGACGGGAAACGATGAAGAAAACAACAACAAGAAAAAGTAAATCCAAATAATCACGGACCCTCATTCTACTCCACACCCTCCAAATCCAGACTTGCTCTTATATATATATTTGAATGACTTTCTTTTACTAAAGTCTTACGCACCCCATCCAAAAAAATCCTGGAATATTTTCCCTCCTCCTTTTGTTCTTTTCATCAAAGATGAGATTTTTTTATGGAGAGTAATCTGAGGAACAGGAGTCAAGTTCCCATAGTAACGACAACGAGCCAGGAGTCTCAACTACAGCTAGAAATTATCTTACGTACTCCCCTCTCATCATCCATCCGTGTACATGTTCTCGTTCTGATCTGTAGTTGTAACAAAATTTCTAGGAAGGAAGAATCTCTTTATTTTTTTCATCATCCATCTAGCCATCCATCCTCCTCTCTCCTACTTTCACCCAAAATGCATAAAGTGAAAGCAAAAAGTAAAAGTTGGCCCGAGCCCAAAACTCGACACCCATCCCATTCCCAGTCCCATCCTCCAGGTTATTTTCTCGTTCCCTTCACATACCACGACTCCTGCCCTTGTAAAAGTAGTTTTTGTATATAATCATTTGTAAAACTGTAACCATTTTGAACATTTCAGCCTCCCCATCCCATCTTATATCGACCCAGGAAAAATATGTGTGTACTATCGTACAAGGAATATGTTTCAGAGGACTTATGGGCTCCTAAATTCTAGAGAAAAAGGAAGGAAACAGAGATTTTGTAGGAAGAAGAAGGATAGGATTTTTTAGGGTCAAATTTAAAGGTTTTTTTCTTCCAAGAAAAAGGCGGAAGTGTTGATGTGACATTGAGAACAAATCATAGAAATGAATAACCTGACTGAATAGAAAGTTGAATAGAATTAAGTTGTACAGAAAATTACTAGAATCAAGAAATGTGTCAAGGACATGCAGTCATAAATAAAAGTAAATAGAAGTTGCTGTAGAACCAAGTGTCAAGCTTAAACATATATACGGGGATATTACATGAATTATTTAAGACCCAACTTTAAGGTCGCCCCTGCTCATGCATAATCCAAGTCCTTGATTCTCATCTTGAGGCCCAGCCATTTCCTTAAAGGTATCCAATTCTTCATATAATAATATTTCCTGGTCCTTCTTGGGTTGCACACTCTAACTTTCTCCATCCACATCTACCTGTGTCTCTCCTTCAAATCTAAATTCGAGGAAGAGTCGTTGGTCTACCATTATCCAAACTATTGATTAGAAAAGTTTTTGGTTGAAGGTCCAAAGTTGGAGATCTCTCTCTTGACTTGAGCTTGGTTGTTTCATTCCATCTCAAATCCTATTTCATCTTCCGCCTTTTAATCTTATTTCTAATGTCAAATAATATAAGGTAGTTCTTTCCTGGTCATGCGGTTGGATATGGATAATGGGATGAGTTGGGTAAAATGAGTTTAATAAAAGTTCCTTTTGGCTACAAATTATCTAGACTTTTCATGAAATGAGCTGAGGCCAGGCTCGCGTAGGTTGTGTTATGTAAGATATATGGATACAAAGTCGTTGTGAAAGGTTTCATCATCACAGATGTATGTAAGCGCAGTGAAAGTCAGAAGGGTTGATCTAAAGATTTAATTATTCCATAAAGTGAGTCACACAACCTGACCTCACCCTCATCCATCTCCATCCTATTCCTATAAATCTGAATTTCTCATCCTTCCTTCCTTGTAGACGAGTTTCCAATTTCCAAAATTAGTTGATTGGACTTGGTCTCAGTCCTCAGTCCTCACAGGAAAGCCTTAGCCTAAGGGAAAACAATGGTTTCATTAAATTTGGGTCTGTGAGTGCTTCAGCCTCCAGCCCAAAATGTTTGGGTCATTTTGGCTTATGAGGTATTATAATTTTACATATACTTGTAGGGTTGTAGGAATAAATTAATTATAGGGTGGGAATCGGATCTCGCTATGGACATGGACTCTGAACTACTGTACAACGTAAATGGAATTGACCAGAACTAACAGATTTCTCCTGATCGTGCACCACAAAGTCACATTTCTACATTTTATAAAGAATACATTACTTTTTAAGGGTTTTCTCCAGCTTACTTTTATGACCAAAGACTACAAAGGACTATGCTTTCTTTAAAAAAGACCTTGAGTAATATTGTTTGGTAAATCCGTTATAAGAGAAAGACCTGGACATGCATTCTGAATCAAGTACTATAGGAAAAGCCAGGCAATTTGTCAGGATTAATTCTAGCTTAACTCCAAGTGTAGTAGTAGTTATAAAAGTCCAATTGACATAAAAGAGTCTTTTAAGATTCTCTTGGTTTTGAGGACTAGAAGGGCTTTAACGAGAAGAGTCCTTTAAACCTCCAATAGAGGATTGGACGGACAAGAAAATGACGGAAATGAACAAGGACCCTTGATCAAAATGAAAACGGTAGAAGGAAATCTAGAGTTTTGTACACAGCACAGAATCATACTTGATCCTCAAAGTAAAAATCATTCCTATTTGACCTTTCTTCAAGTACTTTAATAATATCAGGAATCCATCTTAAATTCTTGAGTATCCTTCCTGATGAAAAAAAGAGGAAAAATCAATTTATTTCAACATCTTCAAAAGGTTTACATTCAAATCAAACCATAGATATTTATTATGAATAAACCCTCGTAAGGACGGATATATAGATGGGTTGCATTGAGGGATATTTTTAAAATGTGGACATGTAAGGGTTTCCGTGGTCATTTCCGGTAAAAATGTACATATCTAATGTTGCCCCATGTAAATATGTACATGTCTTTTGTAGCCCCATGTAAATATGTACATGTCTCATGTTGCCACATGTATATATTGTGGGACATGAGAAAGATGGTCATAAAAAGAAGGCTTCACCTTCTGGCCAGGGCTACTAGGAATAATTAATG
>JAQIYE010000568.1:0-11785 GCA_034699765.1 Xenyllodes armatus
CTTGGTGTGGTTTAGGTGGTCCGATTGACCTTATAAAAGGTTTAATTGGTCAACTGGGTTGACCAACGGCTGCTAGTATGTATTAATAGTTTTTAGTTCAACATGCATGGACTCTTCCTAGGAGCTCACCTTATTAACCATTTTAGCTCAGATAGTCTATGTTCTGACTATTATTATTAATAATAAGATGAAAATCGATGACGTGGGAGCTCCTTTTCTTGAGCTAATAACAGGTAATAATAATAAATTGGAGGGTTCAGTTGGGTTATTAGTTTAGAGTCTAGAATATCTGTAAGAGCCTCGACATTTTGTTAATATTTATTTATAACCCACTGCTACTTTAATAATCTTGAACTTTGTAAACGAAGGAGAAATACTAAGAACTTCTATAGAGGTTGGTATGGTTGGTCATTGGTCCCAATTTTACTATTTCCTCATAAATTCAAAACTTCCAACCAACATTTATTATTAATAAACTATAATGATCCACCTCGGATCCTGTGTCTTTCTTTCATTTCGCCTGCTTAGCTTTCTTCTCTACTCTGGACGTTCCCCAAAGGACAAACTACTGATACTGATTTGACCCAGTAGTATAATACTGATATTGGTAGTGTAAATATGGAATATAGATGATTTTCGATCAAGTTTAGGCTCCTTTCCTCTCTCCTACTGACTCATTTATGTCGGGCCTATTCAATAATAATGATTGTGATTCCAATCAATTCTTTGTTCCTGGGAGCTCATTGGAGAGTCCTTTCTCTCATTGTCTCTCTGCGAGCAAGCAAACTATGAACTATTCTATCAAAATGAAAACTCCAATGGTCTCCCGTCCCGAGACCAGAAGATTCTACCATAGGACACAGAAATACCACCTCAGTTATCGGATTATGTGATGATTGATCTTCCTTTTTAAGTCGAATGAAGGAAAAGAGGTCATCGTGTGGTCTTCCTCATCACTCGCACTCACAAAACGTGGTCTTTTAGTAATTCTACTATGAAAGGTCTCAAGGGACAACGAAGGGGAAAAACACTTTTTTTCTTCTGAGCCTGTGAGAAGTGAAAGTAGTACTTTCTCCTCAAAACCGTATCCACTCCACTCTCTGTTCTCTTGATCCCTTTGTCACATCATTCACACACGAATCACTTGGTCACATCACCTCATCCTGTCCCAAAAAGAAATGGGAGAAAAAGTCCTCTTCTGAAAGACTCAAAGAGGGATGAGTCCAATAGATATTCTATGAGAAAGCGAGGAACTTTCACTGGAAAAAATAGACTCTCTAAAATTCACCTAAGAGCTTTTAGTGGAAGTAGAAAGTTAGAAAGGGCACACGTGAGTTGGGTGAAAAGTATTTTAATGATTTGATCCACATGAGAAAGTTTGTGGCTTTTTGTAGCATTGTAGTCCATGAGGGTTTGGTAATTGAATGAGTTATAGATGACATGGACCTTAATAACTTACAACTAAATGAGGTCAGAAATACATAAGATTTGATAAGGTTGAATTACAAAGGATTTTTTGTAGGACTTGCAGGTTGGTACATCATTTTTCTGTTCTGTTTAGAAAAATACAAAGGTTAGCACAGATTGATCACTGAGCTTAACTTTAAGGTACAGTTTTGTTATGAAGTGAATCAACTTGACTCATTCCACTTTTCCCTAAATAAATCTCATTTCATTCCGATTCAATTCAATTCCTTTCCCGTTTACTCAACACTTGAGTGCCCTTTTAAAAAGAGGACTTTTAGAGAGAGATAATGTGTGTTAGTGAAAGATGGAACATCTGACATCTGCGATTTTACAATAGTCAAGAGTTTCCTTATGCTAGATTGGGGAGGGGACGTGGTACTAGTAGTAATACATACGAGAGGCTCATAATGTTAAAAACTTCTAGACTATATTAAGTTAGGTTATGTCAGCTCTTGAGATTTATTGACTACCCGATGTATGGGCCAAAACGGGAAAAGGAAGGGAATGAGAGACATGGAGCAGATTGGGTCAAATCATGGTATGTGATAAAGGAATCCAAGCATTTTCCATACTCAACTATTTAATGGAGGCATTTCATACAACTTCAACTAGTCATAAATGTCACCTTGCGACATCCTCTTCCCTCCCCCAGAAATAATCGTTGGGCTCGGAATGGAGAAAGTTCGTTCTCAGAATCCTATAGTGAGACAGGAGATAGTAAATTTTTCCAACTCTGTTTGCGGACATAATGACAATAATGATAATAACAATAATCAAATCCAATTGGTCCGTTACAAAGATGAAACATCAAATAGTTGGTCTATTTCATAATACTTTTGACAAACAGATCAATTTATCATTTTATAGTACTAGTATTTATAGTTGGAGAAAATAGGATGGCCGAACCATCCTGTAGACACTCCTCTTATTTCCAGGTTCCTCCTGATCCTAATATAATTGTTTATTAAAATGACAAGTTGACATGGAATGTGACATGAGAAAATACCTGGCTGGGTACAATGCAAACAAAAATTTCAGACAGAGGTCTCCTTTTGCTTCAGTAAAAAACCCCATTTCCTATCCAACCTAACATTTAAATGGAGACATCTCTATTAATAATCATCCAAATCCAATGGGTTTATGATGGGGTCTGTTGTTGGGAGTTGAGATAGGTTCGTACAACAATTATGAAAAGAAAATGAAAGGTGAATTTTGTGAGGTTGTTAAATGGTATAATATTTTCAAACTACATATCTGTATTTAGAAACAAAACAAATGTTGAATTTTGATATGGTTAAAACTGCAATCAAAAATGTCAATCCTTTCATCAAATCTTTTATTACCGATTTAAATCGTAAAGATTTTGCTTCCTCTCAAGTAATTTGATGAAATTTAAAATACTTTTGAGTCTTGGCTAGATTCTTCCTGGTGAAGTTGTGAAGCTTAGTTAATTAAATTATGGCTTAAATTACTCCAGATCCGGCTCAAACACACAAAAGTCTCTCCATGTTACTTTTTTGTCATTTCCAGAATACAAAATATGAGTTCCAGTGGACCAAGTTCCTTCCAAGTAGAATCCAATGAAAATTTAGCAGGGCAAGGATCAAGGGAACAAAGAGGGATAACAACCCCTTCTGGAGGTAGAGGAGGGAACTCTGGGTACTTGAGTGACCCAAATATGACTGAAGGAATAACAACAACAACTGGCTCCTTTGCCAAGGTCCCAACAACCCCCCTCTCCCCAAGTAGTAATGTTCTCCTCCAACCTACACGATCCAATCGTAAACCCCTTGCCCTCTGTTCACAACAAACAGCCCTTTCAACTCCAGGGGCCTCCGTGTCCATGGATGAACCAACCCTCATGATCTCAACTGATGATGATACAGATCAACCTCTTATGATGGGCTCAGGTTCGTCGGCTGGTGGAGGTCATCGAAATCCAGGACCAAGTGGAACGAGTCAATTGATGAGTATGAATCCAGAGTCTCTCATGAGTTCAGAGTCAACAAGGAGTGTCCCTGAACTTGAGCTTCATTCTAGAGCTAGGGCAGATACTCATCCACTGAGTACTCATCATCAAACTAGTATCCCATCCCATGATGTCTTTGTTTGTCGACATAGGTAAGGAGTCTCATTTGTTAGGTCGAGCATCAAAAAGTCTTAATTGTTTTATTTCAGTCAAAAATTGGTAGTCGAGACAGACTTAATGCCGTTTTGAGTATTCCTTATAATTATATAATTTACAATCTCAAACAAACTAGATATTTTGGCCGCATTTTGGTAGAAACATGAAATAATTAATCTGTCTTCTAGGAAAACATTAACCAGGCTTTCTTACAAACACATAAAAACATGATTTCTTTTAGACTGACCAACACTTCATTTATTTGAGTCTCCATAAATAACACATTATTAGTTCATTTAAACTCTGGTCAATACGTAGGACAGGAGAAAGTTAAATGGTAATGGCTCACATAAGAAATTCATATTTAATTTTCCAATAATAGATACTTATTGCCTTCCGGTCATCATCGTCATCATGTCCATTGTTCCCGGTGTGAACCTGGAGTCCCAGGGATCCCAATATCCCGGCATGCATCTAGAGAGAGTGTACGTTCAATTCACCTCATAGACTCCTTTGCCCCAACCACATCCACAGCCCTTCATCCTGTCACGTATGCGTCCATTGGTGGGACAGGAAGTTCTAGAGACCCTGCCATCCGTCGACAACACTCTCAACCTGAGAGTACGTGCCTCTACTGTCAGACGCATAGGTAGGTGACTCCCTTTACCCACTTTCTCTGCTTTCACCACTTTCTCCGCTTTAACTGCTTTGTTCAAAAAATGATCAAGGAAATGGATGGTTGAATGAGATGAATAAAATGAGTCTCTTATTTTGATGTTCTCTTTTGGAAAATAGTACATCTCTTCGACAATTAAGGGATCCTGCTGAAGGGATAGCTGGGATTGCTGCAGATTCCCTTAGAATAAATGGAGCTATTCGACAATTTAAACAGGCAAGTTTTCCACACAAAAACTTGATGTGTGCGGTTGAAAACTGTGAAAATGAGTAGTTTGTAATGCTTTTATAATCAACCTTGAAATTAAGAGAAAACCTTCCATTTTCGATGAAATACCATACTACAGATATAGTTCAGTAGTGTAGGTCCATAACATAACCATCCCATCATAATAGCAAACATAGTGAAAGCAAAATGTAGTTTTAGAATTTAGAGGAGAAATTATCAAGAATTTTTGGTTTGTTTTTTGACATTATTATTGTATAGAGTTTTGACGAAAGTTGAATGAACGAAGTTTTACAAGTTCTTGTAACGCATTTGTTTTTTGTTTGTTTATTATTTCGTCTCTTTATTCTGTATTTCCATTAAAAATAGCATACACTGCTCCTAAACCCTTTAACCTTGGCTCAGAATCGAAGGGCTCGGTTCCGTCGAGCATATACAACTGAACCAGCTGGTGAGGCTGAGTATTATCCAAGAGGAGGCTTGCATTCATCAACTGGACTCAGAATGGTTCGATTCCTTAGTTCTTTTAAACTGCACAACTTCACACGAAAAATTATCACAAAGCCAATTTTTCACGTTTAATTTCAATATGCACTCCTTCAAAGCCTCTAGTCTGATTTATAAGTAGAAAAGATTAGATTAAAGTAAAGTTCTAGTTTAATTTTGTCTTGCATCCATCCTGCTTGTTGAGTCCAGTTAGAAATTCACTGATTTTGCACTTTTCTTTATTGTAGTCAAGAAACGCACAGTTGCATAGTATGTAGATTGTGTCACATTACCCCAGTACATATCAATCGTGTCTTAAATGTTGAGGAAGTGTCAAGGTCACTTGTCGTTGTCAGTCTCAAATCTCATCATTCCATTACTCATTGTCAATTTTTAATAGCTCTTGTTCTTGGTTCAAACCCATTTATTATACGTTTATTTATTATACGTTTCGTAGAAGCATGAAAGTATAAGAAAATAAAATGTATAATGTTAACATGATCAAAGTTACACAATATTACTTTCGTTCCACAAAATTTTTCATTTATTACTAAGTAAACTCTTCCTTCCGGAAGACTGAAAGTTCAAGTTCACGGACGGTCAAGCATAAAATTAATGCATTAAAAGCCTAAATTGCCTGATTCTGCAATTGCAATTTATCAGAATCAGAAACATTATCTTATAATGCAAGTAATGGCACATTATCAAAAATTTCCATTAAGCCGAGAACATACAACTTTCTTGGACCTCCAGTTGCTCCCTCATTCACAATCACAACCCTCGAAATTATTGGCATTGCATAGATAGGTAATACTAGTTGTAGTCTTCTTCTGGGTCATCCAAATGCAATATGTAGTCCAGCTACTTTAGTTTAGAATTTAGATGGTAAAGGCTGTAGTTGTAGTTGTAGGTTGTCGAGGATTCAGGATTGAAGAGTACAAGTCCTATCCTGTCTTTGTCTTGTCTTGATGGAGGAGAAAGTTGTAAACTAGAGAAAAGTGTATATACATATATTTAGGCTTTCTAAAAATGTCTCTGTATATGTATATATGTCCTCGTCTTTTAATACCACTTTCCTACAACAAGGTCTTTCATTTCCAAGCCAATATACTTTCACCAGGCTTCCCTCCCGCCTCTTTCATTTTTTTTCTCCAGGAGGAACTTTCCAAGGTCTCCTCGGGAAGAAAGTAGGGAAAGTTGGGGCGACTGCGTCCAAAACCGAAAGCTCTGCTGGAGAAAGCTGATTATATTTTGTATGTACATTATTTTCGTATTGGAGAAAGGAACCCTTTATGTCTTTCCTGTCCTTTACTTTCTCCACAACCAAACCCCATTTGGATTTTGGATTAGGCTCATCATTCAAGAGAGAGAGAAAAAATTATTATTTTTGTATCAAAAGAAAAGGATTAGAAAGAGCCATACATTCTATTGAGGTTCACTGATGAGGATGGATCCCAGGGTTCTTCTTTTGTCTATTTTTTATTGGTAGTTGGAGTTTCATTTGGCAAATATTTTCAATTCGAAATGACCTTGTCTTGTGGGACCTCCCCAGTGTTTCTGGAAGTTTTGACCTTGTTTAGGAGAGTGAAATTAGTCAATTTAGCTTAAGAAAATTTAGTCATCACTGGATTAATTGTGAATGATTACTGCCAGTATTAGCACTACCGCACATTTTTTCTGAAACACCGAATTAATTGGGCCTCAACGGCTCTTCAAACACAATTATTTGAAATTCTTTGATATTGTGTTCTCCATCACAATCCCCTCCCTCCTTAAACCTTAACTAGTAAAAATTCAAACCATAGTTGAGCCAGTAGCACTAGAGCTAAGAGAAGAGGAGGGTTTGAGGTCAAAGGTTAAACTTTGTACTCTTCCTCCACCTCCAACGACTCATGCTCATTCCTTGGTTCTCCTCTTCTGGTCTCATGTTCTCAAACAGCTCCGGAAACCCGTGTCTACTCTATCGATCCCGGGGACGATGAAGGCAAGTGGTGGGGATCGAGGTCATCATGAGGAGGAGGGAGCCCTTGTTGGGGTTCATGCTGTCCCAAGGTACACTGAAGAGGTTAAAAGGAAGGGCCATTCTCTAATTGGTGGCTCTGCAACAGGTAAGGGAGGTTTTGGACGACATTCAATTGTCTATTTTATCAAACAGGGATTTGTTGGTTCTTCCAAGGTTTTTTAATGATTTATAAAATAACAGGAAAGCACAAACCAAATGTTGGCTACAGACTTGGGAGGAGGAAGGCATTATTTGAGAAACGAAAACGAATCTCTGACTATGCTCTTGTGATGGGAATGATTGGGATTGGGCTCATGGTCCTTGAGAATGAACTGTCATCAGATGGAGTGTATGATAAGGTAAATGTCCTTGCATTTATTTTAGTATTTCGTTAACAAAAGTATTTTTAAAAAAAGATCACCAGCACTAATACTTTCCAAGTGACCCAAATGTAACTTTTCAACACAAACTTTATCGATCTGATCTAAAAAGGGACCTGAATCGCATATTTTGTATCATCATATCCCATTTTTCCTAGAAATTGTACGAATGAATTAGTAGTAGTTGTTGACTGACTTTCAAAGAGACTCACCCAAAGGGAATGAGAAGCCTGTGTCCCTATAAATTATGCGTAAATTAATGACAAGGTCTTATACTCAACTCGATTTGATGTGAAGGTTGATAAATAATAGTGGTGAATTCCTTATGGGTGGGTTTCACATGCTCATTCTTTCTTTTTTCGATCCTCATGCAATATGTATCCTGTAATCATC
Source organism: Xenyllodes armatus (assembly GCA_034699765.1). NCBI lineage: Eukaryota > Metazoa > Arthropoda > Collembola > Poduromorpha > Odontellidae > Xenyllodes > Xenyllodes armatus. Next base: position 7,755 of record JAQIYE010000568.1, read on the forward strand.
ATAAAAACTTTTCAAATCATACCTCTTTTTACCTTTCTCTTCTTGAAATAGATAAATGTAATGATGAATGCAGGGCCATGTTCGATGGATATCGTATTTTTCACAACGAAACGAACAACATGAAATTCATAAATGTATTGATATACTCCTTTTTTCTTGTACTTTTATTCAACCTTCATTCTAGTCCTCATTTTATTCAACGGCCCTCAAGACCCTTATTTCTGTCTCAACCCTCATTCTTCTTGGGCTCATTGTTGCATATCATGCTCTTGAAGTTCAGGTCAGTTTTCTCATGTTTCTTACTCATTACATGTATGTATTTATGTCTCAACAAATATACCTGGATCCTCAAAATTCAAGTAATGAGGACACACTTCTTCTAACTGGACAAAGTGTCATGACTAAATTAAGGGATTTATAAAGTGAGTCTTTATGAGGACAATAGTGGAAAGTCCGGGTTGTGTTTTGGGTGGCCCATTTGGGAAATTACATTTATGTATTATGTGTCAATACAATCAAATTTTTATCAAGTTGTTGAAGGATGATTGGTTTTTGAATAGAATATTAGATTTTTGAAGGTTCCAAGAAAGAAACAAATGAGAGAATGTAAGGGATTGGAAAGGAAGTTTAGAAACAATACAATTACATTTATCTTTAGTAATCGATTTTCAACTTCTTGAGAAATCATGGAGAACCCAATTCATATGGAATGAGTATCTGCTGTTTTCATGAACCATTTACTTTCATAAACACCTCTTCAAATGACTCCTTAAAATGGGGGTTAACTTAATGTAATTACAGATTTGCGGGGCTAAAAGTGCTTTTTTAGAATGAAAGATTCAAGAGGAACAACTTACAAAAGTAGCCGAATTTCAATGGGATAATAACACTTTTAGAAAGGTTTTGGAATACTAGGCTTCGATTTAGTTCCCAAAATCTAAGTTTTGTTCAACATCAAGTATTCGCCACTTAAAAAGGCAGGAAAGACATAAAAATCTCCTTCAAAATGATCATTCTCTAATCTGTTAAGGTTACCTCCGTTATTTACATCCACGGCGCCGTGAGTCTGGCTTGAATATAAAATGGATCATGGATCTCAAAGCTCTAATTTTTTTTATAGCTCTATCCAATTTTTGCTTCCGAAGACACAGGGACAAAATGATCTCCGCTTTTTTTCAACCTTGAACCAAATTATTTTTATTAAAAGAAAGGACCAGAAAAATGCATTCAGAAATATGGCTTTTCTGGTGATGGTGAGTGGTCAGATCCTGATCATGCTGTATATATTGTATGGATCAAAGGTTTTTTACAATCTTGTTTCTATAAAAGGGTAAAAGTAAGTGAAAATATAAAAGAATGAGGACTTTTCCTTGATCACGGTGAAGACATAAGAGAAAGTAAATTTTTGTTCCATGGAGAGCTTTCAAGGAGGATCTTAATCTAAATCTATGAAGAAATCTCTGTGCCATTTTCTTACATTTCTTTTTTATTTGTCCCCTAATATTTTGGCGAAGATCCAGAGTGGAAAGGAGTACATATGGTCAAAATTATGGTAAAGGGAATTGGATTAAAGGTCAGAGTCTTCTCTGATGCCGAAAAAACTGGATTTTGAGCTTTAATTAGTCTGAATTCATACAATTCGATTTATGGCATCAAACTCTTTTTCTTTGTTTATACGTGTTCTGTATGTATTCGGACAAATTAAGCAAATCCAAACCAGACATTAGTTTGGAGAAACAAAACAGTCTGGTCTTCTCCTGTTTAATTTATCTCGTCTCATTCTGAGGTTTGAGAGCCAAAGTTATTTCTTGGACCTGAACCTGAACCTCTCATTCCGAAAAAAAGCTCTCCCATACATATGCAAGAGGTTCAGTAGGTTGAAAGTTAAGGTTATGTTATGGTTTGTTTCACTCTCTCTCTCCTCTCCTCATTTTCATTTTCTTCTTGATCTTGACGGATATCTTGGATCTGCCTACTGGTTGAGTCTTGAGGTCTGGTCTAGTTTTGGTTTTTGGTCTGGATCGATGTTTTCACTTCTCTTTCTCATCAAATGTGTAGCATTCTTCTTCTTCTCCCTGCATTGCTTATATCTTCCATTCGCATCTCTCTTCTGTTCCAACTTTATGGGAAAGGAAATGAGATGAGAAAATGGTACAACAACTTACAATTTCCGTTTACTCCCTCTCTTTAACTTATGTATTCTTTTTGAGTTAACTTGAGGGGAGGAATGGAAGGAACAAGGAACTTATGAACTCTCAAAGTCTCTAAACCACTGAAAACGAGGAAAAAGTGAGAAGAAAGTCGACTTTCTCCATACATTCATAATAGGGTCTACTTGTATTACTTCTGGCCCTAGAATGAGATACTTTCAAGGCTGTGAGAAAAGTAAAAGGGCCTCTAGAGACAAAAGAAAAAGAGTTTAGTTTGAGAGGACTCAAAGGATTTAAGAGAAAAAATATATAAAAAATTCCCAAGTATTTTGTTGAGATACTATTACATGAACATGGGTCTATGTGTAAATAGACGATTTTTGTCTTCCTTTAAGGATCCCTTAATATAAAATAAATATTTTTTTCCCCTTTGGTCAAATACAGCTCTTTATGATAGACAATTGTGCAGATGACTGGAGGATAGCCATGACTTGGCAACGAATGTCTCAAATAGCTCTTGAATTGGTCGTATGTGCAGTACACCCTGGTAAATCTCAAATAAGTTAAGGAGATAACATTCAAATTGACCCGATAACTCTTCATTTTGTTTACATTTGTTTTTTCGTCTACAATTTATTCAGTGCCTGGTAGATATTACTTCACCTGGACCACTAAATTGGCGAATCATGATGGTGGATATAAAACAATGGTACACTACATTTTCTTCTGTTGTCCACTTCCATTTAGAAATAGATAAATTTTATAAAGTCTTGATCTAGCTAGGACCTAGTACTTGCCCAAAGTTTTGCAGATGGTATACTCACTTATCCAATAACTTTTTCTTGTTCCTCCTCAATAGCCAGTCCCAATGGACGTGGCCCTGAGTCTACCCATGTTCCTTCGTCTCTATCTCATTTGTAGAGTAATGCTCCTCCATTCTAAGCTCTTCACAGATGCTTCTTCACGAAGTATTGGAGCTCTTAATCGGATAAACTTCAATACAAGGTAAGGGAAAGTATCACTCTCCAGAAAACAAGAGTCAAGGAAGGGGTTAAGTGAATGATGACTTTTAGCATGAGTACTGTTGGATGGATCCATACTTCTTGAAAGACAAAATCACACAGATCCTACACAAAAAGTCTCAATCAAATTACTCAACTTTTTTTATTTATTGTATTAACTCTTTTAAGGTTTGTTCTCAAGACTCTTATGACGATATGTCCTGGAACGGTGCTCTTAGTCTTCATGGTATCACTCTGGATGATTGCCTCATGGACACTTAGACAGTGTGAGAGGTAAGGGGAAAACTTTTATTTTGTAGTTTGTTTAGTGGGTTAGGGAGTTTTGAGTTGTTGTTTGTTGAGTACTGATATACAGTAGTTTGAGGAAAGTAATCCACTTTCCTTATAATATCATCATCAAAAGAAGAAAGTGTATTTTTTCTCGTAATCGTGGTCGTTTGTTTGATGTTTGCTTCTGTTGCTTTTTATTTTACTTTTGGTTTTCCTTAAAAAGAAAAAAAACTGTATGTGGGATTTGAGGAGTCAATGTACTACTTATACATACTATTCATAGGTATGGTTTTTTAATGAATGGCAATAACGATTATTTTATTGTAAAAGGCTGTAAGTGTAAACCCATTTTAGATGAATCCTTGATAGGACTTAATTGGTAGGATAGTTAAAAGTGTGCTTCAAAGTTTATTTATTTTTGGTCCGTCGTCCACCTTCACCTGCCCATCCGTCCCACTTGCCCATCAAATTAGATTAACCAACTATCTGCGAGAGAGCATTTGAGAACATTCAGGGTCAAGGTCAGGGTTGAAGAGCAGGATTGACATTGATCTACACGTTTTCCTATAGGCTCATGACCATCAAGCCC
>JAQIYE010000569.1:0-11784 GCA_034699765.1 Xenyllodes armatus
GACATAGGAAACAGATCTTTCTTATCACTCTAGTCTCGAGTGAAAGTAAAACAATACAAATTTCCTGAGAAGGTCGTCTGAACGCCCTTCGAATCAAAAGGAAACAATAAATCGGAACAAGAGCTTCCGGTCCATTCTACCCTCAAATCACCAACTACCGGGGAACTCAACTCAATATGGCTTCAGTTTATCTTAAGACAAACAGACTCATGGAAACTCTTTCATTTCGCCATTCCATCAAATCACCCAATGCAATCTAAAAATCTGAGAAATGTTATAAAGCCAACTCAACAACAATTTGTCTTAAGAGGCACCCTTGGCTCTGACTTGATCATTTCTTACATTTTCTCCTTACAACTTTTCAAGTTCAGAAACCTAAAACTACATTTGTAATTAGTTTTTAAACTGGAAGTTTGAGGTTCCTTGACGAGGGGATTGCATGCAATAACGAAAAAAGAAATAGATTCAGGGCGGATCCAAAGCCCAGAGAAATTAACTTAAAACATGACCAAACTCGACAGTCTTATTAAAGTCAACATGGATTTATGTGATTGCTCCTTGCAAAAAAAAGAAACTGGAATGGATGAGGGGATGTTCCAATTCATAATAACAAAACGTAATAATAATAACAAATAACTTTTAGGAAAATGAAGACTTCAAGTCTGGATATGAATTATGAGAACTATTTCTCCCTCCATGAAAAAAATTACTTACACGTGTAAGAAGCCACTGGACTCTGTAGTTGTTGAACTGGCAGCTACTTTTCTTGTTCTAACATACACAAGGGTCACAGCAGCCAATGCAATTAGGAGGGCAACAAGAGCCAGAGATGTACCGACCACAAGGTAAATCATCCCTGTAGAATTGTCATCCGCTGCGGCTGAGGTCACAAATGGAGATTGGTCTTGTGGAGGTGGAAGTGGAAGGGCATGATTATGAGATCTTGAGTCCCCAGCCGCCACCTCATCTTCACCTTGACCTCTGTTTCCCAACTTCACGCTCATTTCCTTTCGTTTCCCTTTTGTCGGTTGGAAATTAGTTGTTGGTAATCCAAGGATTGGTTGTTGGGGTTGTCCTTGTCCTTGTGGTGGTGGGTGGCCATGAACATTGGGCTTCCCTGAGCTCCCACGTTGTTGATGAGCTAATAATTTACGTTGTGGGTCTGTGAAAAATAGAGACAGAAGATTTAAATGAGGTTTTTAAAACATTGAGGTATTTGGGAAGGGGTTAAGCCAAAGGCTTTAGATTGAAGTAATTTAGAAACCTTTCCACATCTTCCAGCCTGGAATTTGAAACAACAAATCTATGTCAACCTCCAAAGAGCTAGAGGATAAAGAGAGGTTGCATGTTGCAATAGAATTAGTTTCGTGTCATCCAATGTTTTTAACAGTGATACTGATAAAAAATTTACAGAAATCAATCAAGCCGGTTTTTTAGCCAAACCATTTGTCCATTTAAAAGGTGGATGACAAATCTGTCGTGAAATACAAATTTTGCCATTTACACGTCTCATAATTTGAGTCGCTTTGAAATTTCAAGCTGTACAATTTCATGGTATAAAATTTGGCTACCATTGCCTCTCCACAAACCAAACCATCTTTTCATCAGATAACCTCAAATGGTTCTTACAGATATCAACAGTCGATTCCAAGGCCTAAAGTCCATCTTTTCCCTTAGCAGCTTAACACTTTGACTATGATTAATGAAGGAGGACGAAAGAGATAGACTGAAGAACATCCTCCTTTTGAGTCTAAATGTGAAAGGCGTCAAGTGACAAAATCTACATTTTTCAGTGTCAAGTTTATGAAGGATACAAAGAGAGGGTCCGGGAGGAAGAGAGCCTCCTTTGATTTAATACTCTCAAATCTTTCATCTTCATGAAGCTTTCAAAACTCTTCAATCTAAAAATACAGTACATGGAGTTCAAAGTTCATCTTCATAGGAAATACGAAGTGACCTTACCTTCCAGACAAACTTTATTCCTTTTGAGTCGAACACTAGTTGGAGTCTCAGCTAAAAATCCACTTAGCGTTGTCACATTAAGGGTGAGCTCCAATTGAACTTCAGTAGTCGTGAGTCCAGAACATGGGAGGGTCAATTGGAATGTTTGAGTCGAAATTGGAATGAACCCTTGGGTAGAAATATTTAGTGAGGGTGGTTCCATGGCTGTTGAGTCAGAGATTTCAATGGAGGCAGTGTACGGCAACTAATCAGAGGAGAATCAGAGAATAAGGAAAAATTAAAGTTAAGTCCATTGTTACATCATCATCAGGCGTCATTAATGAGAATCATAAGAATAATGAATAGCTATGAGAGGTTCCTTTTAATAGGATTTGGACTTTATTCTATTTTGAGGGGAACACTTCTTGATTGACACTTCCTCATTAACTTCTTAAAATAAATAAATCCTGCTGTGAGGACAAAAGCTCATATAATTTTTGTTATAGAAGGGTCTCATTCAGTTTATTTTTCTGAACCAAAAAGGAACGTGGAAACACTTGAACTAAACTTCCGGTTGAATGGGACCTCATCCAGTAAATATCCCTTATATACAAAATGCATCTCTTTGGAATGAACTCTGGCTGTGTGTAATGACCCTCAAAATAACTTTCCATTTCCAGACTTTCATAGTTCATTTTTAATTACCACATACCATGCATGCATACATGGGGATGCAGGTCATGAGATTGTTATTGTGTGGGACGCGTGTCAGGAACACGCACTAAACAAACAATTGTCTTTCTTAAATTATTTTCTTCTAAAAAAAAGAAGTCGAATGTTGATGATGATGAGTGGGAGAGATTTTGAGCTAAAGATAAGACTGTTCAAAAACATGTGAATGGGAAACAGTTCATAATAAAACAAAAGAGCATGTACAGGAAGTTCTAAATTATTTATATTTTTGGAATTTCTAATTCCAGTTTCCTTTGAAAAAAGATTCATCAATCAAGTTTGTCCAGGGAAAGGAAAATCAACCCAGTTGTATGGTTATTTCGAAGAAAATATCAAAATTTCCATATTCATGAATATTTTATTATTCCTAGCGTGATCAAACTTAATTAAGTACTATCGAAAGTGAAGTAAGAAAAGGCTTTCATTTTCTTAAAAATTATTAAGTGAAAAATATAAATTTGAATTGATAAAATTTAACCAAAGAAATGGGCTTCTGGAATAAATTTGCATATATCCTATTCTTATAAAGGTTAACTTCAGAGGATCAAAATCTTCGTGAAAGTGAGTTTAATTGAATCTTTCTGTTACATTTTTAGATCATCACTACATCTCTTAAATGATTACATTTTATGCCAGTATTGTACATTTACTAATCCAAGCAATTACCTCCCAATTCAACTTCCATAAATCCTACTGTCAATTTAAGTCTCATTGTTTGTTCAACTGGAGCTCTTACAACAATAAACGACAATCATAGGCTCCTTTGCCAAAGGAGATCCAAAAAGCAACCCAAGGGTTGAATCTTGAATCCATGGATCTACTCTAAATTAATTTCCATTTTTGGTCATGTTATTAAAGGCGATTGATAGAAGTCTAGAAAGAAGTAGGGAGGAAATTCACATGGTTGATGGAATTAAAACAAACTTAAGGCAAGTTCAACTGCAGCCAAAAACATCAGACAGAACATCATCATGGTCGAGCCAAGAAGATCAAAATCCTTAAAAGCTTAAGTCGATATTAGATATATGGAGGAATACATATGGAAGCGGCGCTTCTCTTTTTGTCTTCTTGGACCCAACCAAACCTGTCAATCAGAGATCGGAACTGCATGCATGCCCTTGAATTCATTTCAATTTCCTCTTCTCAACTAATCTCTTTCGTCTTTACGAAGAGAAAAACACAAAACTCATCTTTGGATCATCTGTGGGAGATTTTGTAGACCAAACAAGTTCGAAATATCAGTAGCATATTAACACGATTGACAAAGTTGGCATTGGTTTAATTTACTCAGGAATGCCAAAATTATCAATGAGCAGAAAATGGGAAATTGTCAATTTAATACAGCTTTGCTCTTTGAGAGCGAGATATTTTCATGATTTCTAAAATAATTGCTTATCCAGCAAGCTTTTCATGTATCGCCACTGAAAATGACTTGAAGGGTTAGCTCAAACGCTTGGAGATACTTACTCCAATTCATTATCTATGATATTCTCATTCCCATGCTTTACTTTTTTTTTACTTTGTTTGAAAATGAGTTGAGACCGACGAGGGTGAGGAACCTCCAGGTTCCAATCGTTGAAAATTGTAAAATTACTCCCTGAATCCCAAATGAGAAAAACCGGATGAGGGATGTTCCCTTCTAAATTTTTGACAAGTTTGTGAGAGGATGGGGAAAGTGATAGGACAAGAGTTTGTCTAATTACAAGGACAAAAAACGGTTAAGAAAGAAATGAAGTAGCTTGAAGACTTTCTTGTTTACACACTCATCTGCTCCCATAAGTCAATTCGCTCAAGCAAATGCAAAATGCAACCATTTTACGTATTCTTCCCAACTATTTGTAATTTCATCATCTTCATTAATCTGACCCTTCATCTGTCAGCTTCAGACTAAAAACATTGATAGAAAGTTTGTTATCTGTGTGTTCCAAATGCAGTTAGTTCTTTTTTATATTTTGAACTTGAACTTGAAAAAGAAGTTCTCTGATCTGAATTCAAAAGTCAAGGAGGCCAGGGGGTCTCGATTTAATCAGTTTCGGTCTCTTCTGAAGCGATGATTACTCATTCATTTCCAGCTCAGGTCCAATTCAATTTTACATGTTTAGGGCTGCTGCCTATATGAGTCCCATGAGAATTTTGATTGCGACGAAGCTGGTGCAATGAATTATAAACTCGGTAGTTTACCAAACCATTTAAGGAAAGACCTTAATTTTATTGGAGATTTCAATCATTCAAAGAATACTTAATTACAAGACTTAAAAGTCATTTCTAATACCAAAGAGTACAAAACTACGTTTTAGTACTTTTTAGGTCCGATTTGACATCGACATGGCGGTTAAAATGTCATTGAAGCTTCCGGGTTCAGAATTTGCAATATTTCTACGAAAAGTGAAATGAAATCGCAGACCAAATTTTTGCAATTACTGACAATGATTGCTTCATCAGTTCCTCTCACGTCAGTCCAAATTAAAGACCATCACACTTTCATTTATCAATCAATACCTCACCAGTTCATCCTGATGAAATCTGAGCTGCCTGCATGTTACATAACAATCTAATTATTTAGCCAAGAGCCATTTTTAACCTGAGTATTTTAAGATGAAAATACCACAATCAATCACACCCAAAAATAAAATGTAACAAAAATTCTTCCGATTGAAATCTGTTTCCCATCAACTCATAAACCTTCCTGATTAAAGTAACAGACAGGGTGGAGGTGGAGGAGGTCCCAGGTCATTTGCGAATGATGGAGTGTAAGTAGTAAAAAACGAATTTCGTTAAATTTTTTGCCCAACTGCAACTGTATGTAATCTTCCTAGTTTGACGCCACCGCGGTGTCATAGATCTCTCATCTATAAACAGCAGGGAACCGTATTATTATTATTACTTGCTATGACTTGTAAGTAAGGAATGGACTCGCTTCAACAAATACCATCAAGATTAATGTTTGTCTTCTATTTTTTTTCTCTAGAGTCTCGAGTCGAGAGAAAATGGGAAGACACGACATGATTCTAATTCGTATTCGCATGGATCCGGCCTAGCTTTAGATTTTTTTTAAAAACGACTTCCTAAGGAAGATGTTTCCTCTTCCTTAAGGAGTTTGGACCATGGCCAAAGATCCTGGTTGAGAGAACTTCCTTAACTATAGCCGAATCTGGAAACCAGCACAGGGTCGGTCCCCAACTCCCGCTATTCTCACAATGCAAAACACATTTTTAGCCAACTTGTGTATGTTCGATCCTTAAAGTGCTGGATACGCCGCTGGGTGCCTCCTTAAATAAGGAGGGAGGTGAGTTTATCTTTAAGACCTTAAGATCGAGATTCTACCCTACCAAAGAAATGGCAAATGATTGCTGATAGACTAAAATGATTTATTTATCTCTCCCGTCCTTCTAAAATCCGAAAACTCTCTTCAGGTTCTAGGTTTTCAAAACATTTTTTGGTATTTTAATTGTGAGGGCTTCTTATGTTTCCCCCATCCAGTTTTTGGGGTTTGTTCTGCAGAAACTTTGTGGTCCGTCTGTCTGGAGTCTTAAAGCCCCAAATCATTACGACTTTAATCCGTAGAACTTATCTGAAATCCCACAAACATATTTCAAAACTCTATTTCCTGGATAAGATATCTTAATAGGATGAATTCTAACTTCTAACGCTAAGTTGAGGTTCTAACCTAAGTCTTAAGGGCTCAAAGGGTTGTGACAAACGAGATAATCCAACCGTTTCATCCATGACTATGAGGCAGAATAGGCAGAAGAACCTTTAGAGTTCGTACCTATGAAATATAGATATGGTTGACATTACAAGGATTTACATAATTTTTAAAACCAGTCCCAAATGGGTGTGGTAAGAAGATTTTCCCTTGGCCACAAACAATAAGGAACTTTTAAATCCATTATTATTATTTTGCCCTCTCGACTCCCGTCCCATTATTTACACCCTATAAAATCCCAAAAATCTTTGGAAGTTAAGTTCTTTTTAAACTCCTGTGGAAATCCACAAGTGTCTTCTTTTATTTCCACAGAACAGTGTAATAATGGGATTTAAATGAATCTTCACATTCACATATAGCCATATACATGGAACTCATGGAATTACTCACTGGAATCGCTTTGAAACTCATGGAGATGGAGAAATAGGTTGTAAAACGTGCTAAGACAACCAAGTCCTCTGTTAGCCTCAGAGATGCTAAACTACAGTAAAATCGACTCTGGGAAATAAAGTTTGAGGATTCAGACTGGGTTCACTCATTCATTCATGATTATGGCGAGGAGGGCAAAGACTGAGAAAATGGAATGATGGATACATAAATGGCCCATTGCTCTGGGAAATACAATATGGGAATGACTAAGGACTTAACCCTTTTTAGCTCCCTGGAGGATTTGGGTATAGCTTAGCACAGTGATCTTTCACCAGCGAGCTCTACTACAGTAGCGTTTTCTGTCAAAATATTCTTGATCTATTCTAAAAACGTACCGTGGAATAATGGCCCCTTGTCGCCACTGGACGTTATGTCGCATTTTTATCGTGCAAACCGTCGTTTATTCCCATCACTCTATAGCCACCTGACAAGTTTCCTTGAATTTCCACATTGTATTTCATTTGATGGATTGCACAGCTCATCCTTTAACCCATTTTAAGTTTAAGAAGGGGTTAAGGGGCTTGAACCCAAAGGATCAGGCTTACTATGAATAATAATCCAGACATGATAAAAATGAGGTCTTTAGATCCCATTCATCATCATCTTTGTTTCGTGTGGTCAGAGTCAGAGATCAGGTTAAAGATGAGCCCTTGGTTTGGTTACTTATTTTTTTTTGGCCAGCTGAAGCTAAAACCACGGAACGAGCTCACTTGAGGTTTCAAGTTTTCATCATCATGAAATCAACATGCATGAATCATAAGAATGCAGCAAGGCAAGGGTTTGTTTATGACTTATTTGTTTTCTTTTACGAACTTCTCTCTTCCTTCATCTTGCAAACATTATAAGCATTATAATGTAAATAATAAAACATTCAAAAGGTAAAACAAATGTCAGTAAGTTTATGTTCTCCACTTTATAATTGAATAAAATAAAATAAATAAATGATATAAGGAAATGGTAAAATCCTCGTCAAGGCAAGACTTCCTCAGGAGTACCACAATGCAATGCTGGAATGTGTAATTTAATGAGCTGTCTCGGTTAAACAATTGATTGAGAGTGCACGTCACTCCTGTTAATTGGAAAGGTCTACAACAACTTGGCTAAAAAATGATGGTCGAATCGAGTTTTACAGTACGATGTTGGGTCCAGGGGTTCATACATATGTTTCTGTCATAAATACATGTAGTGCTAGTTGGATTTGGATGTCCAAAGGTTGTTAAAATTATAAAAAGTTCATCATAAAAAAGTTAACATTGTTCTTATAGTTTGACCACCTGGTGGGCTTTGCAAATAGTTAAGATCATAAAAGAAGTATTGATTTCATTACAGGTAATAAGAATATCCGAAAATTAAAACCTTTGGAATCCGGAGGCAGGTGGTATGCTTTTAAAATGAAGGACATTTTCCTTTTTATATTAGAGATAAGGCCATGGGCCAAATTTCCTTTAAAGTATCAAAGTTAGTAATTTAGAAATTACTGGAAACCCAATAAAACCAAAATTCGTTTAAATTTAACCATACGGCAAGCTTATCCAAATAAACTGTTACAATTCCTCATTGTTTAAACTCATTATAAATTACTGGTATCTCTTAATTAATCGGAACCATCTGCTATACTGTCAGCACAGAACCCATAACATTCGACTACATAATTCATACGTTTTTGGAGTATTAGAAATAAAACTCATCATAAAACCCGAGGCAATACATAAATACAATATTTTTCACATAAAAAATTATTGTTAAACGAGACCGAACATTACAACTCACCGGTTTCTGACCCAAAGCCTGCCATGTAAATTTGAGATCATTGACATGAGCTGGGACAGGGACCACAAAGTTGAGAGCATATTCATTTACAACCCCTTCACGAACATAGTACAGTTCCTTGGATAAACCTGTAAATTCAGAAAAAAACATGGAAAAAAATTAATAAACACAATAACATCGATACAAAATTCTCTGGCTGCTTATGCAATGGAATATTTTTTTAGGATCTGTCTACAATACAACAAAAATAAAATCTGCCTTTTTGAAGCATATTAATATGCGTTACATAAATTTATTAGCAAAAGGACAATACACCACAACCACTAGACCAAATCTGACTTGTACATCCTATACAATCCATTCTAAAGAACCACAATAAAATGATATGTTTGTATGTAAGTGGATCCTATTAAATAAATGCTCTAAAAAAGACGTCTGGTTTTCATTTTTTTAACAATTTTGTTTGTTTGTATCAATTTAAACCTAAAGTACAGGACACGCATCACTTATATTACCATACAAAGATATAATCCAGAAAATAAATACAAAATAATAACAATAGAAATAGGAGAAAAAAGGGCCACTTGAGATCCTGAGTCATCATCACATTCATTTCAAATCCCAAGGACCATTTTTGATACTTTTCCCTGCTCTTATCATACCAAAAGATCCAGATCCATTATTATTTTCATATCCCTCTATGCAGTGAACCCCGTACCCTTACACCCTCAAAAATCCCATTTGAACTTGAACTCACTCTCTGTCTGTGTACTTTCATAAACATTAGTCATGACAGGAGAGTGACATCTCATGCAATAAGAGACTTTATATCTGTGAAAATAAATTTGATATGAGAGAGAAAGACCAAAAAGTGTGAATTGAAGGGGTTCTTGTACACAAACTTCTTTTGTTCTGAATATTTTATAGAATGCACCCGTTTCATCCCTTCCAAGATCCACTCGAAGAGAGTGTAAACAGTTCTTAATCCAAATAATAAAAAAACAACTTTCATTCAAGAAAGTGGTTCAAGTTCAGGGTAGAAATGTTTCTTGTGAGTCCGTGCTTTTAGTTCTCGGATTTTCAAAATTCGAGTCCTCTTTTAATCCTTGTTATTTTTCGAGTTCGAATCCGATTTCCAAAAACTGACCGAGACTCTTTAAGTGAAGTCACACAAACGATAAAATTTAAGAGTCAACCCCAAAAAATTAATGTTTTATATGGGAAGGACAGTGACAGGGTGCAGGTAAAAAGGGGCAAACCTAGCTTTAGTATTTATGCCCATCATGAATTTTAATAAAATAAATGACATCGTAAAAGTCTCAAGGAAATGGTTAGGACTGGACCCTGAGATGAAATATTATTATTGTTTCATATAAATATTATTATCATTTCATTTATTTTACAAAAGTGAGTTCAAGGGATTTAGGGGAGTGAATTGAATCCGAATGGCTTCATTAGTTTACAGTCACCCTTTCTACCAATGACTCAATGTAATTAAAAGAAATAAAATAGTCCAAATATTGTAAGCAATAAAAATAAACGGGTTTCCGTTCTTTGCCAGAAAAGAAAAGATTAAAATGTGATTTAATATGCAAAAGCCGGGTGGTTTGTGATGGTGGTAGATGATGACTATTTTGCGAGGATTCAGAATTTGGAGGGGTGTGAGTAATAACACAATCAAGAGATTAATATTTTTGATAAATATGAAATGAGTCAAAACCCGTGATGAACTTTAGTTGCAGAATATCACCGCATTTTATAAAATCATCTATTGTTAACTTATACTGTAGAAAAACGTTGAAAAGCCTTTTGAGCAAATAAACCGATATCATCCAATTATGTAATTTTTGACTCATAGTTCTGCTCTGATTTCAAAAAAAACTTTCTCCAACAACTTTCTTGATTTTAGGTCTATTCTCCCTTGAGCCCTTATATATTTGTAACGATATTTTTTCGGAGTGTTTCTACTTAAATCTCTTCCATTTCCATTCCAAAAGAGATCATTAGTGTTGATTGAGAATAAATCCCCAATACACTAACAATGGAGTTATCTTTCTGGATTTGGTTAGGGAGCACAATGTGGGCCTGCCCTGACTCGATTGATGGAAGGATTAGGAAGACCCGATAAGGTGACACTCATTAGTATCCAAAAGAAAATTGAACGGATTTACAATAGGAAGGGAAGGGAAGGGCAAGGGGGCAATGCAAATAAATTCGGGTATTCTGATTTGAGATCTGATCTGAATGAAATACATACAAAACCCTCATAAAAGTAGTGTTGAGGTCCAATTGGATTTGGTTGTCCACAACGTCTGAAAACTTTCATTGGGGCCATTGTCGTCCTTTGAAAACAAAGTTTTGTTCGGATGCTAGATACTCGTATATATTAGAAATTAACTTTGGTTTGGTAGTATCTGGGTAAAATCAGGTTCAGAAATATAATAGTGTTCAAAAACTGGTTCGATCGATACAAAATTCATTAGGAATAAAAGGTTTCTCAATCAGCTTCTGATTTCGTGTTGAGTCCTTGCTCCTTTTGTTGTCCTTTCAACTAAACTATTTATTTTGTGGAAGGAAGGGGTCAAATAGTAAAGTAGCCATTTGTAGATATTTAAAGAGAACCCGTATTTGTGCTTGAGATGGATCAAGGGTTAGACCAGACGGATATAGGATGAAATACCCGGGGAAAAGGAAACATATTTTGTAAACAACCCTTGGATTTTATCCTGAACGAACACACAGTTACTGTGAAACTTTTACGGATTCCATTGTTTACATTTCCTTGGGATCCCTCACAATACAGAGGACAATGTGTAAAGTCCAAATTAATGACCTTCTATTTGTTACAGTTTTTTGTTGAGGGAACATTGGTACAGAAGTGGTATAATGACAAAGAAATTAATCTGGTCAAGTTGTAATCGAATTTAAACTTGTATTTGCAAACTAATTGTCCAACTATTCAATAAAGAATTCTTAACAAACGACTGAATAAACAAAATCCGCAATCTGAAAACCATTAGGCTCCCTGTTTTTAAACTGAGCTACAATTCGTAAACAATTAGAAAAACTCTTTGATGAGGTTAAGAAATTTACAACTTTGTTGGATAAAACATTCAAATCCCAAAATTCATTTCCAAATTGAATCTCTAACATGATATTCATTCTCATTCAGCAGTTTTCATTTTACTAATGAGGCAGAGTTGTCC
>JAQIYE010000570.1:0-11784 GCA_034699765.1 Xenyllodes armatus
AATTGATTACAAGAATCTGCAGAGAGATGACATTAAAATTAGGATGACAAACCTTTTGACCCCAACCTCAACCAATAAATAACCTTGGCTGATCAAGGCCACAACAAAACTTCATTTTTTCATATGTTAGATTTACATCATCCTCCCCAAAAGTACATTACCAACAAAACAATGCAAGTTTAGCTAAAGTTGTATAAAGTGGTTTGACTGGACTTTGCCTTGTTTACGTAACTCAATAAGACAATACGTCAGTCAGGTCAGATACTACTAGGCTTGGCTTGTTTGCTTGAATTGTGCAAGCAAAATAAAAAATAAAAACATATAATGCTAAAATATAACTTCTTTTCTTTCTACAGAAATTTTGATCAAATACATACTACAAACTACAACAGTAGCCGGCTCAAGGCTTCCCTTATAATTATGACTATTCTGCCCCATCCCATGTACCTGACCGCAAGAATAAGGATAATAATTTTATTTTTATCGATTGTAAATTGCGATCAAGAAAATACAGAATACAGATATAATGTCTAATAACTTGACAAATAAATATACAAACAGAAACAAGGATTCGAGACTTTATGACTCAACACAATGGAATGGAATGAATCTAATGAGAATGAAGGCAATAGTATGTATTAGTATTGTGATTGTGTAAATCCAAAAGGTACATTTGCTATTTACTGAAACGTAGTAAGTCCTCGAATTATTGCAGAAATAACATTTAGGCTCAGGCTCAATGAATTAACAGGAATGGAATGAGTGAGCAGTGAGCTCGCGGTTTCCACAAAGGTTTTAATTAGTAATTTAGTAGACCTTGAATTTGTAATTACTTAAAAGCTTACACAATCAATCTAAGGATCAAATGAGGTAATTGCAAAGGCCCGTAAAATGTGTAGGTGTGACCAAATACGCACTCCAAATTGGGACAAGATCAGATGCACTATTAAATCACTGAGCCTGAATGAATTGTCAATTCAAAAACAAAAACTGAGTAAAATAAAATCCTTGTCATCAAAATCAAAACAAGGTCATCAAATCAGCTCATTTCCAAAATCCCAAGGGATAAAATGCTTCACAAAACATTGGTGGGGACAAAATCGAAGTCCAAAGTATGCAAAGCCGGGAAGTAGTTAAGTTACGTTCCGTTTAAGCCTAAAATTGGGTTCACTTGATCATCATCAGTGAAAATTATGAAGTTTCAACTAATTTTTATTGAATGTATGTTTGGTGTGTATGTCCCTTGTACAGAGAGTAATTATTCAGTCCAACCCAACCAAAGAAACAGAAAAAATACATAACAAGAGGCTCAAAATCGCACATCACTAATCGCTAAACTTAACTTACTACTTTTGACTTGCTTGAAGGAAGGGATAAAGGATTGTAATCTGTAATATGAATTATTAGAGATTTGCAAGAAGTACTTATGACTAGTAATAGGATTAAGCTGGATTAGCGGTGTAGCGGTTCAACGACCAATTAAGTATCTATATTAGGCAGACAGCGTATAACTTCTTTAGTCACGCTCTAATATAAAGTATCTCATCCCGTGGTTAAAATTCCACGTTTCATCGTTTCGTTCTTCTTAAATGTGAACTCCTAACTCAAACTCAATCAAGCCTGTGTGTCAAATCCAAATTAATCCATACATACATGCTACTGTGTACTGGGCAAAGTGCTGTGCCTATGAAGGATGAATGCCCTTCCTCGACACTCGAGGACGGTGACCTAAATGCTTTAATCAGTCGACAATCGCCAAGTTCCACATGTTCTAATATGCAACTAGAGAACATAACATACCAAATTGTAATTAAATAGGTACTCTAATAACTTTAATAAATCCAGATATAATTCTGATTTTGATCTTACCTCGACCTCTTTGCCCTTCCTCCGGCCAAGCACAAAGCAAGTACCAACACCAAATGCCACAAGGAAGGTCAAGTGCAAACTCCTCCTCCGCCGAATTTACAAATTAATTAGGATTACCATCCTCCTCCTGGCTGGTCAATGAGCATTACGGTTAAAGTTGCAAGAAGATGAAATCACAATCATAAACGATTCATTGCACATGTAATTGAACACACATTTACATTTAAGTCACAGGTCACAAGTCATTAAAAGTGCGTAATAGTAATAAGTAATCAATAAAGTCCAAATTATTCCTATTAGCACAAGTTATTTTAATTACAATTAAGTCAGACAATAATTAAACTAATAATTAAAATTAAATTAGGCACAATTAAATATCTACAATGTTCTGGCTCGGACCCTTAATACTTAAAGTCAAACTTTCAAATTTCCCACTCCAAAATTCAGTATTTCATAAATTACGCTAGAACTCAATCTAAATAATTTCACTACGAGTTTGTCTATACAAAAATACATACAGGATTTAGATTATGGAAAATGAGACCAGGGGTGGACGTACATATGGCCGGCCCCCTTACACTGTCGTGTCAAAGCGCGTAATTTAAAAATTCTAAAATTATGTGTATAGAACTCTACCAGATTTAGATTTAAGATTTAACACTTCATTAATGGTGACCTAAATTCCCCGTGTCACTTAATTTCAGTTTCTCCAAATTGGGATTTAGAATTTGACCCTTGACCTCAAACATTTGGATGGGTTACTGCTGGTGTTTCAGTGTCATCAACGAGTAGCAGAGATAGGTAATGTATTTGTGAGGTAATTATATCACACATTTAAAGTATCATGCTCTAATTTTGAACCATTTCAATTTTCCATCCAGGTACAATAAGGAATGATGTTGATGAGGTCAGGACAAAGTCACAATTGATTTAGACTAGTGCCAATTCTAAGTTTCAAAACAAATCTTAAGCTCATTCAACACTGTTCAGTCATCAGTACTAGTTTGTTTGCTACGAGAAGGCCCACGACCGATTGATTATGGTGGTTCCATCAGTCCTTGGAGAAAGTGCTATTAAATCCAATTCTAATCCCACAGGAAGTTCTCACCATTGTCTTCCCACCTCTGCCAGTGACCCTGGTTCCCTCTTTTTATTAGACTCATCAGAAGATAAGGAGAACAACTGTCAGAAGGAGGCAGTGAGTAAGGTCACCGTGGACTCTGATGAGGACAGTGATCATGATCCTAATGAGATCCTATGGGATTGGGAAGAAGCTGAGTTGGAGGAGAAGAGGAAGAAGGAAGCCCTACTAGCTGAACGAACTGCTTGGGTCACACCCCTCAAAGGAGAGACACGTTATTCCAAGGAGGAGTCCCAAGAAGGTCAGGGTCAAGGTCAAGATAAAGTTATGGGCCAGGACCAGGAGGGTGGACCAAGACGACGGTTATCAAGGGTAGCCTTTGCATCGTCATCGTCATCAACTACTGTACCTGTGAATAATTTAAGTGGACCTGCCATTAGGATGAGTTCGAATGCTACTAGTGGGACTCAGTCAAAGGTTGCTCCTCGAGTTCCTCCTATTCGCCCAATGGTAAGCTAAGGAAATGAGAAATTTGAAGAACTCAATTAGTGGTTTTAAGAAAAATATGAACTTTGAATTAATGTGGAGCATTTTTTTCAGGCGCTCTCAGATTATCTGAAAGCCGAATTAACTCGCGGTTACCATTTGGAACATGACGTTGAACGTCTGTCGGCTAGAAGGGAGAAAGTAAGTTTATATACAAAAAAAATAGACTGAAACTACTGAAAGTGAAAAGTTATCGCTTGTTTAAGTTAAGTTTGTGATTCATTATCGGAAATTGAGTTTAATTATGCATCATTCTGTTCCTGTAGGTCTACACTTTCATTAAGGTTCCGGGTGAACTAGAAAGACTCATGGCGTATGGATTTTTTCAGTGTGCAGATGCTTTCCTCTTTGTATTTACATTCCTGCCCCTCCGGTGTCTAATCGCAACCTTCAACATTATCATCAAGTTAGCTCAGCTTGTGATCAGATGGAAATATTTAAGTTATACGTAAGTCTGTATACCATCTGCAATCCCCACGACTTTTAACATTTGTCTTAATATCGGCCTTTTTTAGCCTTGATTCATTTGTCATTAGGTTCTATTGTTTTACTCCGCAGGAACATAAGGAATTCGATTAAGCCCGCAGACAAGTGTGACCTGCTCAAGTTTTTTGTCCTTGTCGTTTGTGTCTACATCTTTTCTTTCATTGATACCTCAGTCATTTACCACGTCATCAAGAGTCAATCCGTAATTAAGTTGTATATATTTTTCAATATGCTCGAAGTCGGGGATCGTCTTTTCGCATCATTCGTTCAGGATACATTGGGTGAGAAAAGGAAACTTGACTAGTTGCTATTTTAAACGCATTTTAAGGATTACATTTTGAATTTGAATTAATTTACTCACAGAAAAATATTTGACCCTCTTTTTTTTGTACAGATGCTCTCTTCCTTACTGCCATTGAAAGGTCGGAGAGAAAGTCTCGGTGGGGGATAATTATACATACTTCACTGAGCATTTTTAGTGTACTTTGCTACGCTGTAGTCATACTCCTTCAAGGCACAACTCTAAGTGTCGCAATAAATGCCAACAATCGTGCTCTCCTAACTGTAATGATGTCAAATAATTTTGTGGAGCTAAAGGGTGCAGTGTTTAAAAAGTTTGACAAGCACAATTTGTTTCAGGTATTGTTTTTCTTTCTATTTTTTCGATGGGGATGACGATGACGCTGGGGATGGGGATTTTTGATGAATTGTTTGCTCTATTATACAAATTTTTAGGTTGCATGCAGTGATGTGAGGGAACGATTTCATCTCGCCGTCCTTCTGCTCATTGTCTCGATTCAAACAATGCGAGAATACTCATGGCAAGAGTCAAGATTTTGGATCTTGTTTCCAGACTGTGTTATGGTTCTCCTTGCAGAAGTTGGAGTGGATTGGATCAAGCACGCGTTTATATCCAGATTCAATGAAATTCATCCCGACGTAAGTAAAAGTATCAAATCAAATTACAAGAAAATTTAAGTAGTAACAATGGAACACTTTCTAATTTACCGTGTGTATTTTACAGACCTACAAAGAATATACGATGAGCCTCGCTTATGATTTAGCCCAAACAAAACAGCACAGGGCCTTTGCGGATCATTCAGATATGGTTGGACGACGTCTTGGTTTTGTCCCATTGCCACTCGCAGTTGTTCTGATCAGAGTCATAAGTCCTTCCCTCAAAGGGCTAACCCCATCCACATGTGTCCTCTGTGTCATTGGATACCTGGGTCTAATTTCCTTTCGACTTTTAAACAGCATAATTCTTTTAGGTGAGAATACTAGCCTAACCCTTAAAATGACTACGATGCGATATTGAGTATTTGTATTTGATTTATAATTTAATTTTTATTATATTAAAGGTAAAGCATGCGACCTCATCGACAGTCATCAAAGGAAACAACAGCAGGTAGCTGAAACAATCGCAGAACCTTCTTCAGCTCCCAGTCAACACCCTGTAAAATCAGAATCCGATCTTTCACTACCAAATGGGATTCTTTTGAATCCACGTGGACCCAGTGCAAGTAGTCATCCAAACACAAGGACACCCTCACCAAGTCGAGGGATAGAATCTTTAAAAAATGGACCATCAGAACGAAACAATAGTTCACCAGAACTTGATGACGAGGATCGATTTGATCGAACCCTACTCCCAAGCTCAGCATTCTCATCACCCCTTGGCTACCAAAGTATTCCATCTTCCACTAAGATTCGTAGTCGGAAGAAGGATTCAACGAATGGAACCAAAATGTATCGATCCTACAGTGCATCCCATACCCCTCGTTCAAGTCTCACTGGAGTCAATTTGGTGAATGATGAGAATCGACCCTTGATGACTGATACAGCCCCTGACCTACCAGATGCTAATTCAACTCTTCTCATGGCAAACAGTGCTGTTAGTTTACTAAGTGTTAGCTTGAATGAAGAGATGCTTCGTGCAAATGTATGTACTTGTGGTGCAAGTGGAAGGGGTGCCCTTGCACCTAAGAAAAGTGAGAATAAGTAATAACAAATGGAACCGCACCGGTATAATTTATTTAAAAAACAAGCTTCAATTACTAACGCAAAACGCCAATGTATACAGTTAGGAATAAAACATTAAATTGGAATGATGAGAATTGAAAGCTATGATTGTGGATCTCATCTAATAACATATATAAAAGAAATTATTGTACCTATGATTTTACAGGGCTGAGCTCGATGCTCCTTAAAAAAAGTTCGAAAATAAAATCCTGTTCTATATTTGTACCCTTTGTCCTGAGTCCTTTGAGCCTTAATTTTCTAGTTAATCAACACGAGTCGTGTCAAGATAGAAGGGATATTAGGTGTAGTTTCGAGATTTAAAGGTTCTGGGTCAAAGGAGAGTCAATAAAATTATAGCTCGACTCGAGTAGGTTTGTTCAAAAAGTCAAATCTTTCAAGATGAGTAGGTTTGTTACATTCGAGTCTTTCTCTCTAACTATCGCGAGTTTATAATAAACAAAGGACTCGATCGAGTCGATCAGCTCGACTCGACACTCGACACAAGTCGTTTTTTCATTAATCGTTCATCCGAAATCAAAATTAATCCGTAGAGAGAGCAATGAACCCAAGCCAAGATAAGAAGAGACCAAAATGAGGAATTTGAGCTGGAGGAGGACATTGAACTATTGAACTTCCACATCACATTGACCATCAAAACTCAAAAATAGATTTTTTGTCTCATCCCAGTAGTCTGCTTGTATCTCTCAAGGAAAGTGGATTGATTGGAGTTGGATTGGAGTCGAGTCTCGAGTCCATTTCAAGTTCAGTCAGTCACCCAACGAATCAATTTCAATTGGAAGACAGAGGTCAAAGGTCATAAGGTTAATTCATCCAAAGGTCAAATTGACAAGATCCAACAACCTACTCTGGACACTCTTCTCATCAGCCATACACCAAACTTGTGATTTATGGTCTAATTTTGAATTCTCAGGTAAGTCAAGGTCAAAGGTCAATAATTATTTCAAAAGGTCAAATTGAATAGAAGCCAACAATGTACGTATTGAATCTCTTATATATTCTAGTGCAACCTTCCTTGTGATTTGGCCTCTACAGTCTCCTCAGGTCAGTCAAGGTCACGTCATCCAACCCCATCATAATCATCATCATCATGAGGATCCTTGAACTCACTGTAAGCGGCTTCAAATGTTTTCGTGAATCAACTACAGTCACAAAATTTGCTCCAGGATTCAACGTCATCATTGGAACCAATGGATCAGGGAAGTCCTCCCTCTTCCATGCCATTCAACTCCTCCTCACGGATGAATTTAAAAAACTCAAGGCTCAAGAAAGGACAGCACTTGCATTTGGAGGTCGGTTAATTGGTGACATGCCCTTCATTGAACTAGTCCTCGATAATCGAGATGGTAGCCTCCCCATCGAAGGCTCAAGGGTTACACTCCGTCGATACATTACAACTGGAAAGGATAAACTTCTGGTCAATGGAAAAGATGTCAATTCATTCCCTGGACTTCAAGGGACCAAAGGATTCACTGGTCTCCTCGACGTTGCTGGATTTGTGAATCCATACTTTTTTGTTAAACAAGGGACTGTGACGGAAATGGCCCTTGCGACTGGCTCTGCACGACTCTCAATTGTACAAGATGTGTCTGGGATTCGGTTATGGGAAGCTAAACGAGCCTCAATCACTGCACGACTCGAGTCAACAAGGAGGTCTGTTGAAGAGACTGAGGGTCTCATAGCTGAAATCAATGCTAAACATGAAGAGTTTAAAAAGGAGTTGGAGGAGTTTAAGAAATATGAAAACCTTCAAAAAATGAAGAGGGCCTTTGAGTTTAATCTCTATGATCGAGAACTGAGCTCAGCCAAGGGTCAGAGAGCAGTCTTGATTCAAGAGAAGGAGGAATTGGTGGCTCAATTGAATGAGACTGAGACTGAGGTCATTCGTGAGAAGGCAAAGGTGGAGGCTGCAGTTGGAAATCTAGAAAAGGCTAAAGGAGAACTATCCATCATTGATATCAGTATCAATTCAGATTCTGATGCACTCCTGGACCTGAATCAAAGGATGACTCAACTTTATAATCAAATCAAGGATGCAGAACAAAGTTTGAAGGTTGAGGCAGAGTTGGGTCAAGATTCTAAGGCTAAAACCAAGACCTTACAATCCCAAATCACCAAATTGGAGAAGACTCTAGAACGAGTCAATCAAAACTTGGAGGACCGAACCACAGAAGAGGAGGAACTAAAGACTCGTTCAGCGGACTTAAGAAAACGATTCCGAATCACTAATCTCAAGTTCGAGACCAAGGCTCTGGCCTCAGAGTCACTGCAAGACTGTCGTGAGAGGATCAATGCTCAGATCGATCAAGTGAATTCAGATATTACCAAGAAGGAAGAGCTCATTGCCAATGAAGAGAAGGAACTTTCTGATAAAACTACAAAGCTCCAAGAATTGTCTGCACAATTACAAGATACTCGAGGCATCGTTGAATCGGATAAGAAAAAAATATCTGACCTCTTGACTCAACTAAATCAACTTCTAAGGGAACTTGTTGAAGTAAAGGAAGGGAGAAGAAGGGACTGGTTGAGGACCTGTGACCTTGAACAACAAATCATGAGTCTCTCTGAGGCAAGGAACCATGAGATCAACCTCATCAAGAGAAAGGCAGGAGGTTCCACTGGAGCTGGTTGGGATGGGGTCCTCCGTGTAATTGCTGATTTTGAGAGGAAGGGACGAATGGACATTGTGAATGGCTACCATGGACTCCTCATTGAAAATTTTAAAACTCAAGAAGAGTTTCAAAGCGCAGCTGAGGCAGGAGGAGGAAAAGTTTTATTTTATCATGTCGTCTCTAATCGAAGTGTAAGCACAGCCATCCTAAAAGAATTCAATCGTCTCAAGTTCCGTGGAGATGTCTCTTTCATCCCAATGGATACCTTGGTCCGTCGTAATCATCCAAGGTTACCTCAAGGGTTACGTGGAGCAACTCTTCTCAAGGACAATTTGGAGTTTCCTCAAGTCCTTGAACCTGCATTTCATTTTGCTTTTGGTTCAACTCTTGTTTGTGAGAGTATTGAATTAGCAGCCAAGTATGCTCGAGAGTACAAGATGAAATGTGTGACTATGGATGGAGATAAGATCTCACCTTCTGGACCAATTACAGGTTAGCGATTTTGAATATTTTCTATTTATAAACATTAGCATTTGTAGGATTTAGTACGATTTGATTTTAATGTCTATTGTATATCTAATATTGTCTTATTCATAGGTGGCTACCTCGACCAGTCCCTGTCCTCGATTGGTGCTCAAGCAAGAAAGATGAGACTCGATCTTGAATTGGAAAAACTGAAGGAAGAAAAGCAAAATCTGGCGACGCATTGTGAAGAGCTAAAAACCCGTGAAGATCAACTATCCAAGGAAATTGCTCAAAAAGAATTGAGGCTTGAAAGGTAAACAAACTAGCGAATTTTTGCTTTTCTGATCTGTTCTATTTCTGTAATTACTTTACTTAAAACTGACAACTTTATTCAACAGGTCCAATCTACAGCAGGAAAAATATACAATGCAAGTCAACAATGTGTTAGAAAAAGTTAGGAACGCTCACCTGGACATTGAAGCTCGTTCACTAAGGCTCAAGGGCTGGAGGGATGAATTGGCTGAACTTCAAGAGACCTCAGAAATCCTTACCAATGAGTTGAACTCTGATGATATGTCCTGTACTCCAGACAATAAGAGAGCTTACCAAAAAATGGCCAAGGAGTTTCGAACTACACAAAAATTGCTACATTCAATTTTCCAAAAGATCCAAGAGCTTCAAAAGGAAAAGCGTGACCTGAATTCTCGTCTGACTATTGCAAGGGCTAAGTAAGTCATTACTACATAGTTAACGCCAAGAATATATGGCTGAATAGTTTATTTAACTGGTGTAAATGTAAATGTTTTATTTGAATACAGGTTGGAAGAGCTCAAAATGGATCCGGCGGTGCCAGTGAATTTGAACAGTAAGACTGACCTTCAGAAGCAAGAGCTTGAAGAGATTCAAGCAAAGGTGACTGCCGTTCAAGAGAACCTAACGGAAGCTGAGACGAGTCGGGACGCAAAGTTACTAGAGGTTTGGCACTATCTAATGAGTACACTTAACTAGCGATAAAGGTCCGAAGTGAATTTAAGTAATTGAGTTAGATAAAATATTTTCTATTTCAGACAAAGGAATTACAACAGGTGGTGGATGACCTCAAGAACGCTAAGGGACGTGTCCAAGAGAAACTTAATAATATCCGAAAAGAGCTAGGAAATTTCGACATCAAGGAACATGGTCTAAGAACAAAAATTGAGGAATTCACCGGACTCCTCAAGGACATTGGATCATATCCAACACTGGCTGAGAAGTATGGAAGGGTCTCTTCCAGTTCTCTCTATAAAAGGCTCAAGGATATTCAAGAGAAACTCATTCGTTTGGGTCCAGTTAATTGTAAAGCTGTTCAAATGAATGAAGAGGTTGAGGCCAAGAAGGCTCAATTTGCTAAAAACCTTCAAGTTTTCAGACAATCGTAAGTTAATTCATAAATTAGACACCTGAATACGAGATATTTTTGAGAAGTTCAAATGTTTAAACATTTCTTTTATACATAATAGTCACGACCGTGTGGTGGACCTTCTGGACCACGTCAATCAAAAAGGATTTGAAGTATTTTTGAAGACTTGCCGAAATCTCCAAGTAGCATTTCGTGAAATCTTTTTGGAACTTGTGCCTGGAGGAGCCGCTGAGCTTCGATTTCAGACTCTAAGGGGCTTTGAACTAATTGAAGGACAACCTGTAAATTTAGCAAGATCGTATTTGAACTCGCTTTGTCTTTTGCTATTAATCTAGCAGTTAAAAAAAATTTATTGTGATTTTTTTTTAAATTTAGTGTCCAGACTTTTCAAGGAGGGACGAGCCAGATGAGTTTGTTTCTGTTTCACTCCTTGTCAATTTTCGAAGTAATAATCGTCATTCTCGAAGGATGGAAATGAGTGCATTGTCTGGAGGAGAGAAATCTGTGGTAGCACTCTCATTCCTCTTTGCCCTTCAAAAGTGTGACCCTGTGTCTCTGTACTTGTTTGACGAAGTGGATCAGGTAAGTCTCAAAATAAATTTTTAGAAAATGTAAGATTCCCATTTATTCTTTGGCCCTGATCTTGATTTTTCTTTTTGATAATTTATTCAGGCCTTGGATCCTCGTTACCGTGAGTCTGTTGCTAAATTCATAAAGAAATTGTCTGGAAAATCCCAGTTCATTTGTACAACGTTTCGAAAGGAATTCATTGACCATGCTGATGCTTTCTTTGGGGTCAAAAAGGGTGGTCTGGTAAGTCATGCCTCTATCAAAATTATTGTACAACTTTGTAAAGTTTCATTTTGATAAATATTCTTAATCTGGATTTTTTTTAAATTTCAGTCATCCTCTGTTCAAAAAATCACTCGTGAAGTCTCTTCTCAATTTGTACAACCAGACTCTGGAGAACCAAGTAGTTTCGACGACTCAAATGAGGATCACGGATCCTATGACCCATCCTCCTCCAGGGTGGAAGCTTAAATACCTTGGTCATTAAACAAACATGCGCTTATATTTCTATAAAGTATTTCAAACCTTTTAGTTTTAGCTTTTAAGTACTTTAAAAGTTCAGAACATACATTTTAATTTTAACTGCATGAACGAACAGACTTTTAATTTCCCCCTTTTAGACTGGTGAACTACATATTTAAAGTGCATGTTAACATTGACCTGGACTCTAATTTTATGAACTCTCAAGTTCTTTTAAAATTTAGCATTTGGAATGA
>JAQIYE010000571.1:0-11773 GCA_034699765.1 Xenyllodes armatus
CCAAAAAGGGTTTCATTCTCAATTTTGGCAACAAAGTTGTGGTTGCCAAAGTGGGGTTGCCAAAGTGGGTGACTACCAAATTTAGAATTCGTCACAAATGTGATGGTTGAGTTATTGTCAAGTGGTGAAACCAAAGTTTAATTTCAGTTAGTTAGACAAGGAATAAATGCTAGATACCATTCACCTCTATTTAACCCGTTCACTCCGTCTGTTTAAAAACGAAAAATTTGCTAGAAATGGAAAAAACAATTTGATCTCAAATTGAATTACAAACTGTTCTGAATTTGACTTCAATTAAATAAATATTTAGATCAGTCTCGAAGAAATAGTTTTTTGTTCAGTTAAATCTGAGATAACATGAAACAACAAATTACACTATATGTAGCGATAAAAACCCAAAATTCAACCCTAAACTGGAACAAAGAGAAAAAAGTAGGAATATTTTCATAAGCTGTGATGATTTGTGACTCATGGATGGGGCTAGAAAGCATGGTTTTCCTACTATAAAGACATACTTTCTCTTGCTTCGTGGTTTGGAGGTCCAAACCCGGAGTGAGTGGGACAAATACATTTCCTCCTAGGACTCTTTATGGCTCTCCTATGGAAATTCAATGTGGAGAAAAGTGAGGGTCTCAATGGGCCTCATTCTTTGGGTCTTGGACCCTAGTGTGGACGTACCCGTTTTTCTGTCTAGGAGAATGAAGAAGGCATCTTCATCATCTCGAAATTCTAATATTTACAGATAGTAGCGGATGTGGAGTTCAAGCCCTTGATATTGAGACAATTTTTTTTTGTGAACTTGGATTTGAGCATTCCTTCGTGATGTAATCGTAGTCCTTGAGTAATTTTGTAATCCAAATCAATTCATGAATTACAAATTAGTAGGGGTGGAATCTACAAGGTGGCTGGCCTGTATTTGGCCCTCGAACTATGAGAAAATGATACAAATTGTTCCGACGGCCATGAAAAATTATGATGAATTTGTGGGTCTACCGTATATTTATGGGCGAACTTTTTTTTGCTTTTACTGTACACTTACAGGGAAATCTTAGTGATAACTTGTACTCTTCACCAGCTCATAAATGTTTTGCTTCTACACTGTTTCTCAAAATATGTAATTGGTAGCTTTAAATTCTCAGGACCGACAGTCCGAGCATTTACATATAATATAATTCCCAATTTAACAATTTCCCCAATGCTTTCCTCCAATCCTTGCAACAAATAAGTAGTTTTGTCAGTCAGACTTTTTCTGAGCTGAAGGGTTTGAGTTAAGTCATATACTGTCGGCTGATTTGAATACAGCGTCCATTGTTCAAGGTCCAAATGGAATTCAACCCACCACTATCAAGATTGAGAATCCAAACAGTTATTACTGCAACAGCTACACTCCACCGGCTCAGGATCACACAGTTCTCATGGGCACAGGAACATACAGTGAGTGTTTTTCATTGTTCCGCTAATTAACTAATAAAAATTATGCGGGTTCTGGGGCAAGGGGACTCGTAAGATAGGATTTTGTCTACTCACAAATCAATAATTTTGATTGGACATGATTGTTTTTGGCTGTAATTCGTCAAAGCATCTAAAAATGACCTTTGAAATTTATTCAGGTCCCCTGGCACTTCCTAGAAGTCTCCCTAGTCCAACGTCAGAACACAGAAACAAAAGACGAAGACTGAGCTCGGATGATGATGCTCTTGAAGTGGGTGGGAGTGGAGGTACAGGAAGTGGCAGAGACAAAGGACACGACGTGGCTTCTTACTACGGACAAAGCCCAACTTCCCTCTCAAGTCAAGCAAGTTGGCACTCTGATGTGGACCACGGTAAGGCTACCAGAATTAAGAGTGGTGGCTTGGTGTTACGCTGCATGACAATTGATTAACCTCGTTATATGCGTTTCACTAACTATAGCTTTATTCCGAAGAAGTTTGCACCCATATGGGCTTCAGATTGCATGCTAATAACCTAATTATACTATGACTTATGAGCTAATCGCCTAAAATGAAGGGGCTTACGGTTATTATTAAATGCTCCGCGCTCACGAGGTAATTGCTTTTGGGATTTCAAAACTCTATGTGCCGTCTAAGAAATCAATTTTCCTTCCATGCTTCTTCGACACTCTTACGCGAAATGTATTTACTGCTGGATAAGCCCATCAAAAGGAACTGCCCTATCTTTAGGACATTCTCACAACTTAGGAGGATCCTCAACTCGACACCCTTTCAATCATATTCATCAAAGTGGTGGAAACAGTAGCACGTCAAGTCATCATCAGTCGGGCCACCACCACCACCACCATTCTACAGGCTCTCATCAAACCCATTCTCAGCATATCCATGGAGGATCACATCATGGTCATCACAAAATCCAAAGTCAATCCCAACTTTTAAATGCATGTGGGGACTTGACCATGAGAACTGGCCGTACTACTGGGAGTTCAAACAATGAAAGGGGTCCCTCATCAGCGCAGCAAAATCGGTCTGGAGGTCTCAGCAGCAGACAAGTTGGTATGTGACCTCACAGGGTTTAGTCTAAACTCACAAATAAAACGTGGTACTTATATCGTTAGAAAATATAATGGGGTTTCAATAAAAATCAAAAAATTATGAAACTTAGGTTTAATTGAGAAATTTCTCAAACTGACAATTATTAAGTTATAGTTTCGATTTGGGTGCCTCTGATTTGCGGGATTGTGGAGCTATTTATAAAAAGGAAAGGATGTGTTTTGCATGTAGTTCTAACATGAATATTTATGAAATGATGAAGTCAAAATTGATGAAACGATACGATTTTCGCATGACCAGAAACATTTAAAAGAGAATGAGCATGGTTTTTGTGATATTTGATTTCTACTAACAGTGAATTTTGAGCCATTGAAGTGCAT
Source organism: Xenyllodes armatus (assembly GCA_034699765.1). NCBI lineage: Eukaryota > Metazoa > Arthropoda > Collembola > Poduromorpha > Odontellidae > Xenyllodes > Xenyllodes armatus. The sequence continues at coordinate 2,885 of JAQIYE010000571.1, forward strand.
GTATACCGAATTGACACAAGGTGTGGTAATGACCGTTGTCTTTATTTCTCTGATAAAGGCTTGGGTCAACATACTACTGTCACAACATTGGGACCGAGTAGCCTCACATCTGGAAGTGGAGGGCCAAGCTACTATCATACAGATCCTCATGATCATCATGGAAGCCCTGCCAAATACCACGAAAATGGCCATGACACATTTTCTGACTTTGTAACCCTAGTATGTCAGGAGGCTCAAGGCCCAGGGACTCAGGTATCACAATAAAGTTCCTATCCATGAAAATCCTGATTACACAGTATACTGTAATCCTTTGGTTTTAACTCATTTAGGAAATATTTTTTTAAATAGGGAGGCAACAGTCGAGTAACCAGTAAATTATCAGCTTATTATAGTAACTCTATGCTGCCACCTCCTCCACCATCTGGACCAATTGCACGACCTGTTACAATTATCAGGTCAACAGACATGAGTGGGAGCGCTGGCCTTGGTAGCTCGTCTCCATCCTCTGGAACACCTCCGCTTCCAAATGAACCAAGTAATGGAAGTCGTGAACAGAGAGGGTCATTGAGTCCTAACTCCCAGGCGAATAGTGAAACATCCGCGTCTTCGAGGTCCTTTACTTCCTCAAGGGACTACTCTTTAAGTCACCTTCATCCACAGTCCTCAGGGCAGGTAAGAATTTCCTAGCAATGTAATACTGTTTAAATGATTCTCATTCTTATGTAAGAAAAGATGTAATTTAAAAAATATATATATATGTATAATTTATTGTTGTCTCGTGCAGTTGTTCAGTTACAGCAGTATAAGTCCGGTGAGTGGGATGTCTGGGGTTATCAGTCCTACAAATCTGAGCTTGTTTCCATCCAGTACTGTTGGGCCAAGGAATACAGGATCAAGGTCAACGTCCTTACCCAGATGGAATTCGGGTTCCTTTATAGGTCTTGATGAAAATATTGATTATGCTCTGGTATCACCACTAATGCCAGGACCAGCGGAGCCAAACACAGCAACATTAATTGATGATGGTGAGTTAGTAGCTTAAAACAAAGGTATCCTGAATCACCTTCTTAATTAGAGATAAATAGTTTTGCAGTTTTCAGACTTCTAACTTTTGTATAATTTTATATGGATCTTTTATAATGTTTATTCCTATTCACTTTCTTAATCTAATTCTCAGCCTTTTAATCATTGCTTTGCAATTAACACATTTTAATGGGAGTTCCAATTAATTTCAGCGGCTGTAACTGCACGGGCTCCACTTAAGCCAAAATTGTAAGTACTTGAGCAAGATTTGATCATGTAAATTAACTGGTTTAAAATTGAGAATTCCGTAAAGTCAGTTCAATTTTGTTTTCCATTTTTTTAATCCTGCAATATTTTTACGAGCTCGATAGAGAAAAAGGAATTAAAAAAAGCGCAGTTGCTAATACTCATAAAGTGTATAACATAACGTAACTTTAATACTTGACTGAAAGGCTGACCTATAAGAAATGTCAAGGTGAAATGGCAACTGTTGCATGATTGCAGACCTTCTAAAACTGGCTTTTAGTGTACTCTGTTTTAGCTTTTGATCTCCCAATCCTGATTAGTATACTTTCACTATCACCTGTAACCTTGATCTTTACTTTTTTCAAATATTCACATATTTTGCATATTTATTAGATTTTAATAAAATTACTTACTTTCATCTTAATAATTTAATTCCATGACCTCTTTTGTACTTTCCAGAGAGATACTTCAGTGTGGTTGTACATGGGAGTGATGGATTGGATGGATCCAATCCCGGAAGTGGCGGAACAAACTCCTCTTCACCTGTCCAGCAACACCAACAGCAATCTGGGACACCTCCAAGGACATCCTCCAACTCCATTGGAAACCCAGCAAATCCACCAACCAAGACGTAGTACCTCTAGAAAATATGCTGAGTCACCCACATACTAGGAGCATTTTTGAGACAAATGGCTATAAACTATATGTTTTGACTGCGGGCAGAGGGTGCTCCAAAATGTCTTTTCTTTTAAATTTAGACTCATCACCCAAAGCTTTATAAAGTTTTTCCGGGGCCCAAAGAGTAACAACTTTATTTGGAATTTGTTTCTGTTAACTATCCTTTAGTCTCATTTACAACTAATGCAATCATTGGAAAAGATTTATTGAAAGTTGATAAAGATTTGATTTTTTTGAGGGATCTTAAACTCCCTGGAAAGCCACCTCTTATGATATAAGTATTAATACAAAGTACTCGTGGAACGATGCAACTCAAAAAATTATAGACTTAAGAACAATGTGTACTGTCCTCTTCCTAGTTCTTGTTATCCTAGAACTGGCATGTTGAATTGTTTTAATAGATTAGTAATGTATGTTATTGACATTGGTCAAATTTGGGGAACTCAAACTTCGAAACGTTTTTGTTTTGTTTTGATTTTAGGTAAAACTCTCAACGTGTAAATTCTCACGTACGGCACGAATTTATAAACCAAAAAGAAAACAAATAGTCTTAAATCTAAAGTAAGGTATAATAAATTTCAGCAATTAGTTGTATTTTAGTACAATGCAGAATATAAATTACTATACATATAAATTGAACCTTGTACGGCCTACAATGAAGCCAATAAGTAACATTGCTATGCATTATATAGTTAGTTGATCAGGATTCCATTAATTCCTCTCATGGTTTCATCTGTGTGTAACTTCTATGATAACGTCAAAATGGCAATACGATGACTAAATGAGTTCTTCCCATTTGTAGAATTTTGTTGCAGTAGTTGATGCTTCCTTTTATTAATAGCGATTCTAAGGTACTAGTTTATTTCTAAGACATGCTAGAAATCATTTATACGGAACAGCTCAATTATGAATAGAATAGACCACATTAACTCTCAATAATCGTTTTCCAGAAAAAGCAATAAAAATGCCTATATGACATAGCAGTAATGAGACATTAAAGAATAAGTCCTATACTTTCATAAATCAACTCGATTTGTGAATCAAGTGTGTTTACTAATACTAGAAATACAAGGATAAATATTACTATGAAACAAGATTCTCATAAATATAATAGGATAGACAATCTAGAAGACTTTTTCAATTAAAACAATGAATTTGGTGTTAAATGTAAGTAGTCCAATGTAAATCATGTATTTTTTAGCTGATTAGTTGACCATGCGTAGCCTTTAAGACGAGAGTCCTCAGTGTGTCGTCTTTCCCCTTGATTCCAAGGGTCTAAATGTAAGACGGTCTTTAGTATAGAAAAACCAATTTTTCTTGAGAATGTAAGCTCGCATAACATCATTTTATATATTTTATTGAGAAAGGATTTATTTATGGTGCAATGTAACTACTCTAGTTTTGAGGGCTTTAACGAAAGGATGAATTAACTGTGGATTGTTTCTTGATGTAGTCAGTTTTATAATAGTCAACATATTCCGTGTGCACCTTATATGAATATTAAGGAGGACATTGCTCGGGCATTTTTCAACAAAAGTCCTTTGGTCTTTAATATTGTTATTATTAATTATTTAAGGTTCTTAGCACATGATATAGGGCTATTATTTAGAACTACATTGCAAAGAAAATTTTATTAAAATCGTACAAATGAAATACATTCTTCCTTTGAGGTCACTCAATTCATACTTAGCGTTACTGCTATATACATAGTCTGGGAAAAATCGCAGTCAAACTTTCGAGATGGCGTAAAAGCTCATGTACTCTGCAATTCCATGGATCCCGCAGGAAAAGTATCCTTCGATCTGATAGACGCCATGTAGCGTGTATCCAATTTTATATTGTGCAGTTATAATTACTTTTCCATATTTTAGGTTTTTTCCCAAATTTTGAGAATTCTTTTTTCCCAGTTTCGAACCCCTTGGACTACAAGTACATCAGGTTGAATGCTGTATGGTGTTCATATCGGATCCTGGAGTACACTACGGCAAAACCCCGTCGGATCGCAGTATACATTTTGTTTCTCGTCCTCAGAGGGTTATGAGACGTGTTTTCTACGTGCACGTTTCCTGCATGTATGAAACACTTTTTGGACGTGACCTTAGACCTCCAAGTGCATGCTTTTTGTAATAATCTTTAAAAACGTAGGCAATCGAGGTGTAATCAAACATTTTATGATTTCATTTTCACAATTATTATCCTCTGCTTAACATTGGCAATTTTGCATTCCTCTTGTAGGACCACCTGTCCGTACGTTCATTTGTCGGAATCACTTTTCATATGGAACGGTTTAGAGTTCCTGAATGCAAATTTTGTATAACCTATAGTACGGGTGATTTCACCATTCTAGCATTCCCGGTTCGCATTTCATTTAGAAGTCAAATTACGTGGCCCCACCATCCGGTCTGTTTAGGGTTACCCTGACAACCATATACAAAGTTAGTGTCCATATAGACGCGTCTTACTATGACAAACAAATTAACGTTGAACATTTTTTATCTAAGTCATTCGTTTGACCTCCAGAGGGCACGAAAGGTCAAATTCACATTTAATGTATTTTCAAATACAAAAACTTATAAAACCTATCCTTTAAACGATTCTGCGATCAAAATGATCGTTAACCTTTGATGATTCAACCCAAGGTCAAGTTTTACATGCAGACCATTTCTAAAGACCCTCACGGCGTGTATTGCAGTATAACTTTATAAAAGATGCAACGCCCGTTTGACCTTGGACTTCTTGAGGGTCCATTTTCTTGAGACTCAAACTAGGATTTTATGATTTTGGGTGTAATTGGGAAATAACTTTTTTAAATCGCAATTTCCTATACGTTATCTATCACAAAAATCCCAAGAAAATTGTATTTTCATTGAAGAGTTGTACAATTTACTGACTTTACAAGAAATCAATGAAAATTCATAATTTGTACACATTACGTTGACCTTTGAAACAATAAAATATACAAGTAGACGACCTGCTTTTCAAGGAGGGTTAAGCTACTTTCATTTAATATCTCATTTGTTGCATTACATAATAAGTTATAGAATGATTTGACAATGTACTTTCCATATTTTAATTAGGCTTGTCAAATCAAAGTAGACAGGATGGTCTATTCCAATGTAAATTATTTCGTCTTTTGCTTGTTTTGAACGTAATTTGCTTCTTTTGAAAGGGATTTTTCTTTGAGTACGGGGGATCTGATCATGCTCCAGAGGTTGCTATTCCTTTTCCTTGATCAAGTCACAACGAACACCAACAACTTCGTAGACGTAGGTTCCAGTGTAACCGAGCATATACATGCCATAAAAAAACCTGTCAAATAGATAAATAAACACTATATTTAGTATTTGAACATGAAATTCTAAAAAGTTTGTTCACATATTTTGATTAAAATTAGCTCTCATGAAAATCCTTTAGCCATAATTACACCGTTATGGTACCATTCTAATAATAATTATTGTGCTTACCCAAGGACTTCAGCACAGAGAGTTAATACCCCTTTAAGCCATTCATCATTCTCTGCCAATATTTGTTCAATGGGAACATCTCGATCCGGATCGACCCCATGCTCTGAGTCTGAGCAATCATAATAAAAGTCAGCATCGAAATCATCACCGGGCTCCTGAAAATATTCAACAGGAGGAGGGCCCCTGGGTCGTTCAGCGACTGGGATTGCCAAAGGTCCTTCCAGAAGAAATTCGAGCCCCCGGACTTTTACCACCGTTTCAAACAAAGTCAGTGGTTGCATTGTAAGGGCTTAGATTACCTCTCCAATGACTTAGATTCAAAAGTGAGCCGAGTTGACCTCTCCAGAGACTCTTCAAAAGCTCAAGGTTGAATGTGACCTTTCCTGTACGACCACCACTTGGAGACTGAGAAGAGGTAGCAAGATGAACATGGACTCGAAACAACAAATTTTTTTCTTATAAATTCACGTTGCTAGGGAAACATTGATACATAGTTGTCCATTTACCGCAAATTCAAACTCTTTTATGATTAGGAATTTATTTTTTGATGAGTTTGATATCAAATCAAACATTGATGAGCTTTGGGAGGCACGGAACCCATCATACAACACAAAGTACATTTTTGCAAATTTTTGAACACGGATGTTAGCAAGGCGTTTTTAGAATTAAAATATGATTTTAATTCTTTAAATGTATATGTCGTTACAATCATAATTATTATGTAAATTGGCTTTTTTGAACAAAAAACCTACTGGCACTACCGTTTAGGTTAAGTTTAACATTATGAAAAATTACATTATGAAAACAAGTTTAAAAAGTGTGACATGGGACCTGAGTTGTACAAAAATACACTTCAAAGGAATATCTTTTGAAGCAATCAATTGGATGTTTTTCATTATGGTAATAACACAAGATTCTACAATATCTCCGCATTCCTAAAAATTAATTTGAAAATCACAGTTGTAGCCAACAAAATAGCATTACATTTGAACTCACATACAACAAATGGTCGCTTCGTTTAAAAAGTGGGCATAATTTGTTATGAAGTGTAGTACTCAATAGAGAACACAGCATAGAATTGTAAGAAATTGAAGCAATAAAACAAGAATATCATTGGAAATTTGCATCTGCAATTTAAATGAAATATATGCTCGAGATCTTTAAATATTAAAGAATAGAACCAGCCCAAGAAAATGTACAGCCAGGGTCCTTTTTGCATATTCCAAACTTTGTACACCAGAACTAGGAAAATCTGAAACAGATAAACACATATACACATTTTTTTACAGTTTTCAATTTAAAAAAATTGAAAACAAGTACACAGTAAGAATACCATTGAGTGGCCTTTGCGATGTTACTCTCCTAGCTGAACAACTTCTATAAGGAAGTTTAGTTTTCCTTTCCACAGGGTTTAAGACTCCAGGAATTTCTAAGCTTGGCCTAGAAATTTCACGCCCGTTCATTAATTTGTCAAAATCCTGTTCAATTTTGTCTGCAGCAGGACCTGTGTATATATAATAATTTTATACACATTGGAGGATCCTGTGTCCTGTCAATAGTTTGAATTCCACTTTAAATACAAATTACACCCACCTCTAAAATGAAACAGAAGTTGTAAACACTCGCCCTCTTGAACATCCTTCGTTTGTCTGTTATCGTAAACGAGCATCCACTCGGGGACCCCAAGCACTTTTCGCACTTCATCTATGAAGACATCCCTGAAAAATAAATACGATTCAGTATTTAAACATTGAGAACAGAGTGCTAAAAACACTCGATAGTTTAACTAACATTTGGAAGTTGTTTAGTTTCCGTATATTTGCGTATTTTATTATATCTTTGTCCGGATCAATATTTGCACATCCTAGACGTGCAGTGCCAAAGTTGGGCGTATGTATGATAAGAGATCTTCCAAGGACAGACCCAGGTCCACCTGAAAATAAAATTATGATTTTATAGCTTCAGGATTAAAACGTTGATAAGTTTTTTAATTACGCAACAAAACTTTTTAAAGAATCAACAATTACTTAGTGGTAAGTTAGGGTCACTGAAAACATATTTATTGGCTCCAATAGAAATTGGTCCAAGGCGACCTGACACGTCTCCCACAAAGCACCGAAGAGGAGCTTCCGGGGAACATTCTTGGGAATAAAACTCAACCTAATTTTCGATATGCAAACAGTATGTGTTAAAAGAGTTTCAACAAATTATTTTGAGTGAATGTTTTTATAATCTTGCACTAACATTATTTGGATCAGCAAGATGAATAAAGTAGGGGTTCCAAGAGTGTCCGGCTGCAACACATCGATGGGCTTCGGATTGTACAGCTGCATCATGAGCTATACGGTTTACAAACACTGACCATTTGTGATTTCGTGTCTATAAACGATTTCATGAAGTAATTTAAAATGTATGCTTAAAAGACTGAAAATATAGTTGTGATTACTGTATTTGCACTAACCACTTGATCATTAAATTCTCCAGGGTATTTTAGATTAACCTCTATTGTGGTATCACTTAGGCTTCCATCGCCGTAAACAAGTTGAGTCTGAAATATTAAGAATCCTGTGTTTTAATGTTGTAAATGTTAATTTAAGCCCCAAGTTTAACATTTAAGCTAAACAATCTTTGCTTACAAATCGAACATATCCCCAGACAAATCCATCAGGATGGTGAAATGACGCTATAGCTCGATACTCATCTGCTTCGGAGGGACTGTAGCCTCTGACCAAGTTTGCACAAGCCCATCTATTATAAAATGTGAGAAACATTAAATAAATTGCCTATCAAATGAACTTACTTCTTCAAAATTCAAAAATACTTTTGAAGGCAAATACCTTGCATTTTTATCCTTTTTATGAATCACAATTGAGCGTCCAAGAATTGAATGAGGAGGACCCAGCTCCATATTGGTGTCATTAAACACCCGTTCAAATTCATAGAGGCCCTTTAAGTCGTCATATTTTCCACTAAGATCACCAACTTCGTATTGATCAGGAGAACCATGCAAAGGAGACTTTGTTACGTTGAATGGATTAAAACGGCCACCAACAGAATGACCAGAACATGGGTCCGAACTTTCAATGGGTAAAGATGTCTGTAAAAATACAAAAATTTGTTTCATTTTGGGTGCAGATTGGACCAAAAAAGTGCAAGTTCTTTGAGTAGAAATTAACCTCATGGACGTAAAAGTTTTGAGATAGTCCATTGAGTCCCTTTAGCATAATGGATGTTCTGACAGGAAATAGGAATGGATCTTGAATAAATTCCAACTTTCCAGTCACACCCAGTTGTTCCCCATTTGAAAACCAATCTTTGGCTATCACTTTGACCCTGTAAACCCTTTGAATCCTGTCAAACATACATCTAAGATTTAAAAAATCTTTGATTGTAAATAAAATGGCAAGAATTACATTACGAGGCCACGCATTGAGGCATGCATTGTAAAAGTTTTAATAGCTACAATTTCAAGAATCTC
>JAQIYE010000572.1:0-11773 GCA_034699765.1 Xenyllodes armatus
TGCGCTTTCAATACAAAAATGCCTAAAACGTTTACGTAGAACGTTTTTACGTTCAAAATTACATTTGACCTTTGCATATGACCCCGATTAAGGGTCAAGGTCACGCGTTTTCCTCCATCGCAGACCATCTACTACACTCCGCTTATAGCGGTTTATTGTATTTGATTTCAATCCAAAAAATGAAAAACCATCTTCAAGTTTGTGTTGGTTTATTTGAACTTCTGAAAAATGACAACTTACGATCAGCCTCAAATGTTGCTTTTAACAACTACCGCAGAATTGCAAACACAAACGCCCAGTTTAGTTGCTTCATAAATGAAATGCTTATATATTTATCCAAGTTGCAAGCAACTCTGTGAATATACTTTTTGACTTTTTAACCATTTAGCATATCATTCGGATACTAGAAAAATGCGCTACTTAACTTTAAGAAAATTGACATATTTTGCAAACCAAAATGCTCATAGACGGACAGGACGAGAACATAAAACCTTCGCTGCGTCGTCAGTGGAAAATCAAGATGGATGTTAGGCTTTCAATGCTTGAGTTAGCTTCAACCTTCAACCAATATGCAAACACATGAATGATGGGATAACGAGGTGCATATGTTCACAAATATGTCCATCACTTTAACTTTGAATTACATATTCTAAATGACTTAAACGTACATGTAATGATGCAATAATTTTAAATTGAATGAAATAGAAGTTGAGCCAAAGAAATAGTGGCATTATTGGGATATGGGATTGGATTTACTTTCTATTTGTTGTAATTGACATTTCAAACATTAAAATGTTATTGAGAATCTTACGTAGCTGTTTTTTTAAATATTGAATCACATAGACGCACATATTTCACTCATCGTCCCATAGGTGGTTCCTGACCTTGGCCGGAATCTGGAATCACCAAAATCCAGGACTATGATAAGGTCATCAGGGCGTGTATCTCCTAACTTAAATTCTCTATTCTACATTAATAAATAATATTTTGGGTCTCCACCTAGTTAGTCAGTCAATCTTGTAAGGCATCACAATTTTAATACTTAATAGAATCAACCAATAAATATTAAATGGTTTGGATAACTGGCAACGCAACAAATAAATTCAGCATTTACAATCATCACAAAAATTTATTAATGTTGGTTTAAGTATACTTAAAATCAAATCAATCTAATATTTGTTGCAGTATTCAAATTGAATCCGGCTGTTTTATAAAATCTGGTTTCTTCTCTCATAATTATAATATCATCAACTGCCTTTGGAAAGGTGTCTTGGATAAATCATGAGGGGGACTGGATCCAATCTAATTGTTTTTGGGGACTAACTTAAGTTCTCATTCATATCGATGTAGCTGAATCAAAAACAACTGAAACTCCAAAATATGAAACAAAAGGGCTTACCCCAAAAATTAAGTTAGTTAAAGCTAAAAAAGATGATTTTAAAAGCTATTACGGAAACCTCAACATTGCTTTTGAAAACATAGGATAATCCTAAAATCCCTATAGATCCCAGGGGCCAAGGCAAGGGCCTCATCAGAAATCTCATCAGAAGTATCGCTAAATTCAGTAATTTGTACCTATCATAACACCCCTCAAGATACTAATTCACTAATTTTAGTCATTTTTAGCATTTGTGTGATCAAATTTGTCGCCATGGTCGGACAATTTGTCCAGTTTGATTTTTATTGAAAACGGTGAAAGGAAGTGAATAATAGCAAAACTCGAGTAAATTTTGCGAGAAAAAAACGGGAAGTGTGTAAAAATTTAAAATGTTATTAAAACTTTTGGAATACAGCCTTTTAATGTTACCTCGACACAATTGCAACCGCAAAGAAATCCAATTGCGGAAATAAGTGGTTTAAATACATTACAATTTCATATTCATTCATTGAATAGTTCCATGCTAAAGGCTTACATCAATAAAAATTAACTCTGAGAAACAAATGAATTAAAGTTAGAATGTTGTGCATATGAGTATGACGGTAACTTCAACTTCAATATTTATAAATATTCCGATTTACTTTCATATTGAAAGTGATTTGGACAAAGTAGAATTAGATTAGTGATAATTAGTACCTTCCTTGAGAACTGTTTTAAGACTAACGGTGTATGTAATGGAGCCTAATTATAGTATCTGGCTATTAATTTTCTTCCATTTACAAAATAACTTACATTTGCTCGTATTTGCTCAAGGTAAAGGATAAACTGCTAGTAAATCATTTTAAACCTGGATTACTGAGGTTACTGACATTTCTTTTCTTTCAATTTAGATATGCCACCAGTAATAGAAATACTGGAGCCTCAAGCTACTCCATCCTTGACCCCACCAAATAGCATTGTAATAAATCTTAAAAACTCAAATCTGAACACAAATGTTCAATGGTGTCAGAGTGGAAGGTGCTTGGTCCTTAAATGCACGGCTATGTATCCAATAGAATGGATTATTGGGGATGGGACTGAGGTAAACTTGTAATGTAACCCACTTAATTGTAGCTATTCTAATGCTGTTCATCATCGACTTGTATTTTAGATAACTTGAAAGATTAAAATTTACTAAATAAACACAGGTTAAGATGAAGGGTGAGGCAATTCAGACTCGAAATAGTGCAAGGGAACTACCTTTGTCCAATCTCACAGAATACACATCTATCCTAGTCCTAAAGCATCCGAATTCGGAGTACACTGGATGGTACAATTGCCAAAACTTTCAAAACCCTCTCAACAAATATACCCAGAAATCTCTTCAATACATTTATGTTAAAGGTGAAGTTAAAATGGTATTCAGAGAAATGATATTCGTCAAAGTTTAAAAAATTAAAATCATTTGGATGAAACTTTTAAGGAGACGAAGAAACCAGTCTCATTAAAAAACGGAAAGCAATAACAACCGTTGTGAAGGGTTCAACTCCAACAGTTATCATTCCTTGTCGACCCAACAGTCCTGATACAAAACTTGCCCTCTATTTTCAAGGGACAGAGGTATAATTTTCGAAATGGACTTCAGCAATTTCATGACATCGAAAATGAAATTTTGTGCTGATTAATTCCTTAACGGTTTTCTCCCATCCTGCAGACTGCAAATTCCAGAGAAAAAAATTACGACCCAACACAAGGATTTACTATAACTTTACCGGAAGATCAAAAGTTGAGTAGACATGGACGATTGTACGAATGTCGAGCTATTCATGCTAAAGTTGTTTTGGACGATTATTTGCTGGTTCGTGTTATTCCAGAAGAAAGTAATTGCGTTTTTATGAACGACCCCATCATTACAGCATGAGTACTTACAAATAACAAAAAATAATTAAACTTCCAATTCAAAATAGCTGTAAAGCTGTCTCCACCTCAGAGAATAATCCAACGGGACGGTTCAGTATATGATTCCATCGGGGTCTCTTGTGAAAGTCAGGATCCATTATATTCTACCATTGTGGTCCTAAATAGAAATTTAAACAATGGGGCCCTTAAACTTGGACTCACAACTAACTCTGAGAGCAGTACAACTTACTCTTGTATTATAAAAGAGGATCAATTATCAGAATTTTTAGACACAACTATTGTTCACACTTGGGTCGTTCCGAGTAAACTCAAATTTTTAGAAAATATCTTAATAGATATATATGATTGAGTATGGATATAAAAATGCCTACTTTGTGAAAACATAGGTTTTAAGAGACATCAGTTGTCCTTGAAGATTGATGGACCAAGTCGAAATCATGTTGAGTGTAATTCAGGGGTACAAGGAGTCATCCCAATGATTCAAAGTTGCTTCTGTCGATCAAATAGTTTTTGTAGTGAAATCCTTGGAGCACTCACAAATCCGGTAACAGCGTTTTAATATTGTAGACTTAAACACTACGTCATTAAAATTGTGTGAAATATCGAGATCTCATCAGATCTCAACTAGCCCCAAATTTTCTTTATGAAGTCCTTTTGAGACCAAAAATTGCTGTGATGGTCGAAATTGTTCAGCAATTTATCTTTGCTCTTGTGGAATTTTTTTTTGAATACAATTGCGAGTATTTTAATTGCGAAATTTTCAAACAGAGCACAAGAGGGGAATGCGAGGCAGTAGGCCGTCTTTGTAAAACCTCTGAAGGGGTCACTGAAAGCAGAGATTGTGGTTCATCTTCAGGTCATTGCATCATATCTCCAATCACACGGACTGGCTTCATGTTATGCTTAGTTGAAAATCATCCAGAATCGGAAGCATTTCGAAGCTGTCAGCTCGATTTGGTTCAAGTGACTGCGGAAGCCAAACGTTAGAAATTCCAAATACTATGTTGAGCAAAATATTTTTGCCTGTTATTCGACTTTGCGAATTAATGCCACTGTTTATTATCACCAGGTCCAATGGATGTAGAGAAGCAAGGGTTCAGTGAGGACAATGAATGCCAGAAAGTTGGTGGCTTATCAAGTTCAGGGACAGCAGGGCGATTTTGGATCAAGGGGTCCTGTGAAATACTTGCCACAAAGGGAGGTTACTTGTCTTGCTTTGCGCATAGAATAAATTTTACTGAGGGACTTCGATGGAGCTATTCCATTTCACAGGAATCACCATATGTGTACTCAGAACTTGCTGGTGACGCGGGGTCAACTGAACTCGCTGGTAATTACTTTCATTAAAGTCAAAGAGCTAAATGAACCTTAGGGATTTTACAAGTTCCCACTTACAGTTAGATATCATATGCAAGAAATCTCGTTAGGAATAAATTCTTTGAAAATATATAATTTTGTTTTTTTCATGTCATGTGCCTAAATAGGGCTAACTTTTGAGTCAAGAGAGAACCCAAATAATGCTGAGTTAATTGTGTCGACCCTAACAATTAAGTCAATTCAAAAGTTACAAATCAAATTCAAGATCCGGTGTCGTGCTATGCATGTTGAAGCCACGTCTAGTGATGATGTAGAATTGGATATTCGGGTTGAAGGTGCGAACAAGATGGAACTAAAAAACATGAAACATTTCCCTTGCTTGAAATTTTATTTTAAAGAGTATTCACGTCCCTTTTAGATTTTCAAAAAACAGTTTTTCCAACTGGTACTTCAGAAGAAGAATCCAAGAGCATTGATCTAAACACTGAGGAGTCGCTGGACTGTAGGGCTCAAGGGTTTCCAACTCCAATAACAACTTGGTACTACAGAAAGGACAAAGGAGTTGATGATTGGACCCCAATACACCCCCAAAACTCGGTTTTTAAAGATATGCGATCCATCTTACTTTTATAGATATATTTTGGACATTAATTAATCCTACATTTTTGTTGCACTCCAATCATATTTAGAGTTCCCAGTTTAAAAACATAGCGATTGGCGACCCCGCTGCTCAAGTTCTTTATTTTAAACCCTTTGCCTCATCTCATGAAGGAATCTATAAATGTGAACTTGAACAGAGGCTACGGGAACTTGGTCTAGCAGAACCTGGAGAAACTGTTGAAAGAATATTTATTGTGGAAGGGTTTAGTAAGTCACTTATAGATTTATAAATGCGAATATTGCTTGGGATTGCTCAATATGAAATACTAAATTTCATAAATTTAAACTTCCAGATTGGGTTAATGTACTCATTGTCGTGGTGGTTATCCTATTCATAATGGGACTCACCCTCGCACTTTTAGCAGTATTTTACCATAGACGATTTCGTGTGGAACAGGTTTTTATTTAACATTCTAGTTAATGTTTCAAGATATTAATATATTTAGCAAGGTCATTTCTATTCATGCATTTATTTCAGTTTAAAGCAAAGCAGCTCATGTCCGCTCGAGATATTTATGTGTTTGTTAACGGAAATGTCGACGCTATTAATCCAAATTTGGACCTCAGCGAGCAAGCTCATTTATTGCCCTATAACAATTCATACGAGTTCCCAATGGAAAACCTTCGATTTGGTAAGGACGAGAAGGAATATGGTTATATTGTAGAAATTTTAATTGAAATCCCTCTGAAAGCTTTGTCGAGTTTTTACCCCACCTGGGAAATATTTATAACGCACTACCGAAATGCAGCTAAACAAAGTGCTTGGGCTTTTGGGGTAAATCCAGAAGTGTAAAAACTGGTTAAATGCGAACTAGGAAAGTATCGATACATATTTTTAGGAGATACCAATTCAGAGTATGGCAGGCCAAAAATGTCCAATGTGACAATGCGAGGAATAACAATGAAGGCACTAGTTAAAGTTAAAAAAATGTCAAATTTGTACTTTTAACTTCCAGACAAGCAGTTGGGTGCTGGTGCATATGGTACCGTCGTTAAAGCATTTGCCAAAAATATTTTACCCCAAGAAGACGAGAGTATAGTAGCGGTTAAGACAGTCCTGCCGTCCGTTGACCTTATGTATTTAAAGGCCCTCCTGATCGAGCTTAAAATTATGATTCATATTGGAAAACATGTCAATGTTGTCTGTCTGCTTGGAGCTGTGACAGCCAATCTAAAGGATGGTATGTACATTAAAAGACTCAAAAAAGACTGATATTGATATTTTTTACAAAGTTAAGGTCAAGCTGGCCATAACCTTGAGTAATATACCGACATATTTTATAAGGTCTTAATCTTAAATAGTGGAGGACCGCACAAGGCCAATTCTTTTGAATTTTTTCTATTTAGGTGAAGTATTCATTATTGTGGAGTACTGCCGTTTCGGGAACCTCCAACATTTCTTGTACAAAAAACGAAAGAATTTTGTGAATCAAACCCAAAATGGAATGATAAATCCGTTGATACAGTAATTTAGACATTTTAAAAATTATTAAGTAACGCATTTATATATACAATATTGCAGTGCAACAATGAGACTTGATTAGCGCTAAAACTATCTTTGTTGTACAATTTTAAGGACCTTTCTCTACCAAAATATTAGTCCAAGCCCAAAGTCTGCCCCTGAGGCACAAGTTTCCTTGGATCATCGAAGCGATTCCGCCATTTACTCAAGTACTGCCCTAATAAAAATTTTAAAATCTTTCTTTTAATAGCGATTTTACATATAATTTTTTGTAATGATGACGCAAAACAGATTCAGGACAAGACACAAGTGGAAGCATTCAACCACTTTGGCGAAACAATATGCAAGGCGAGTACTTGGAAAATGATGTTGAAATACTAAACACCGGACATCTCGTCAATTTTTGTCTGCAAATAGCTAATGGAATGGACTATCTGGCTGAGAAAAAAGTTCAGTTTCATAAGAACCGTTAATTTAAGATAACACAAAGCAATAGCGCCTATAGGCTGTAGAAAAATTTTAACACTTAAATGTTTTCAGGTAATTCATGGTGATTTGGCAGCCCGAAATATCCTTCTAGCGGAAAACAAAGTAGTAAAAATTGCAGATTTTGGTTTAGCTCGTCAAGTTTACAAAGATCCAAACTATATCAAATCAGAAGCAGTAAGTCCGGTCAACATCTTTTTACGAAATTGTCAAAATGACACATTTCAAATGTTCTCATCTGTAGTGTCCACTTCCCGTCAAATGGATGGCAATAGAATCGCTTAAATCTCTCCACTTCTCGTCAAAATCTGACGTTTGGGCGTTTGGAGTCGTCATGTGGGAAATGTTTACTCTTGGGGATAACCCTTACCCTGGTATCAAGTTAACTTAATCAAAAGCTAATGAGCCTGGAAAAATTCTGTTTAAGCATACTAGAATACCTCAGCATAATTACTTCAAATCGATTTTCGATATTTCTTTTAAGGTATCAATGTGGATGAGGAATTTATAAATAAGCTTGAAAGTGGATTCCGATTAAAACATCCACCTTATGCAACTGCAGAAATGTAAGAGCCTGTTTGTGCTATAAAACGTTTCTGATTGATATTTTCAATTAAAAATGTTTAAATGATTTGAGATTTTAAATTGAAATTCCCTAAAATAACAATGTGTTTCTTTTCCGGTTGCTTTAAAGATATCACGTAATGACAGAATGCTGGAGACAAGATCCAGATGACCGTCCTCCCTTTCACACTCTCGCCAACATTTTTGAAGAAATGATACATAAAATTGACGGATCAGTGTAACTTCAAGAAATGTACAAAACAAACTCTTACAATTGTAAAAACTGTTGTTTTGCCAATGTTCCTCTACTGCCGTATTGTTTTCAATCAATATGACAAATTACTTTCGACTACTTAGCAAATATTTCTTTGTTAATGATAAGAAAATAAAACGTAAACATTCCCGAACTTCAATTTTTGCTAGTATATTTAGCTATATCATGTATTCAATTCATACAATTCCATACAACATTCAATATGGTAATAATAATTAGGCAAAAGGTTATATAGAAGACCTTCGAGTCCAATGCCGAAAGAAAGATCCACAAAAAACAACCCGTACTTTATATTTTTACTAATTCAAGTAAATAATACTTTTTCTCTCATTTGGAAGAATTCTCACATTAAATAAAGCCATTTGTTTGCTAACTTAGATTCTATTTCGAGTACTTTAAGAGATCAAGGCATGTATACAAATGCCTAACAATTGAACTCAAGAACAGAGTTTACTTTCAAATTACAGCATGTATGGAGGATATTAACTCTCATTTCCTTTTCAAAAAAATATTTAACCCAAATGACAGTTATCACTTGAACAAACTATGTATATCATAGCGAAGTTATTGATACTTTCATTACGTCAAATTATTACAATTACGGGCTAGTACCCACCAATGTCCTACAGGAATGATCACGAAGGTGTCAAGCCTAAAGCCAATAGCCAATTAGCTAGATATGATCAATTGAAAGATATGTATACTACTTTCGGTGTCTAATTTACCCCAAGAACAAAGTATCAACACTGAATACCTTTATAATGAGAATGCATAACTAAATCTAGCTCTACCATTCTGCCAAAATATCATCGTAAAATATAAATCTACAGAGTTACTGAGGTTCTACATTGGATTATTTTATAAGATATCTGATGTATATCTGGACTAATTTTAATCTTGAGTAGATTTACGCAAGTTATTTTTTGGTAGGTACACTGAGTGGACGTATCAGGAAAGATAAGGTAAGATCATGTAAAGCCACACATACATGAACCATTTTTTGACTACTATTATTCAGTTAGGATGTAAATATTACTGGTTTAACTTCCAAACGGACTAGAACGCAGTCCTACTAAATACCTCAAAAATATTACCAATTATTACGCTGGGATTTGAAATGCAATCATCGGGTCCTCTCAATTAAGCTTCATTTCAGCTTGTCGTTCGGCGGCATCAATTGCAGCTAACTTTTTGGCCGCAGTAACACCTTGTAAAATAGCCATGAGCCATTTAGCCACTGCCATCGGCAACAACAGAACAACCAAGATTGTCCACACGTCTAGGTTGAAGAATCAAAATAATTATATTATTAAACTATTAAACCCTTGAGTAAGAATTTATAATTTAGACAAAATGCATGAACTCACAGGAATCATAAAAGTAGTCCAAATATGCACAGATGTAAAAGAGTTCATTTCCTGCACACATGCTGAAAAGCAGTGGCTTGTTTGTATAGTAAAGTCTTAGCAATTTCGGCTCATCAGAATTCATACTTTTATGGCTCGACTTTCCCTCCAGCAAAGATCTAATACATACAAGGCAAACTTTATGTAAATAATACTTTTCGACCAAATTCCGCCTTTTACCATCCAAAATCATTAATAAACTCTAGAAACAAACATACGTATGAAGATGAATCCAGTGCATGGAAATGTCAACAGCCAAGCTCATTTGGAAGAAAAATGCATATGAAGGGTACAATACAGCCAACATCACCATCAAGCAAGCGGTTCCACAACGATCCGTCAACTGGTCCAGCATAGCACCGAATTTGGTACCTAACAAAAAGGAATTAAATCATAAATAGTAATTAAAAGTGTTTACTTTATAAAATTATATAAAAATCAATGTGGCTGTGGGGGCGGATGTGATGTGATCACTCTACTTGACGATTACGATTTCGCTATTATTAAGAATTGCATAATTTATACTCTCACTCTGATCAAACATTCTTGCTGCATGACCATCCACAGCATCCAACAAAGCACTAATCAGGTAACATGACACAGAATATCCAGGACAAAATGGCATCAAAATACATGAAATGATCGCCAAAACAATCCGTCCATACCCTAAACAACAAAAATTATTAAATTAGTTTAGGGAATTATTAAATTACTTGAGCCCACCTGAAAAGTTTATTGTATTTTGACCAATGTCAAATTGCATTAAATTCATTAATTCATCCTTACCAATAATATTGGGTACAAAGAGGAAGACATTCTCAGCACCACGCATTGTCTTCGATTTTGGATTCCCTTGTAACTTGAACTTTTGACCCTTAAGAAAACTTCCTTTGCCCCTGACAAGGTCACACACCTTTAACCTGTCTTCCTCCTGTAAACTGGATAATTGACAGTAAAATATAAGTGTCCCAATTTGCCAAAATTACAAATTATTATCCAGCATCACACATTAAACCTAGAATCCAACACAGAAATATTACCAAATATACTAAAATATTATTACATGATTTACCTGGAAGAATGAATAGAAGAGCAGAGGAAATTGTCCAGTTATATTTATCCAGTCAGTTCCAGTTGTATTCCAGAATGGAAAATGGATTCAATTCCAGTAAATAATATTTTTAATTTTAATCCTTTTCACCTTTCATGGAGAAATTGTAATTGAACTACTACGTATTTGTATTTTATTATTTTGGAAGATAGAACCTCAATGTCATGTGTCATTTCATTCTTCCTTTCCTTTTTTGGGAGAGGATAGATCCACCCTTCTTCCGTCATTCTTTTGAGTTGAGAAATTGAGAGGACCGAGGCTCAAGTTCACTTTAAGAATGGATGAGAATTCTTTTGATTGAAATCTATTAATCAGTGGAGGAGGTATCACCATTTAAGTTTATGACCACTGAATTCTGACCTTTTTTAATAGATTTCCAGTACCTCAAATATATTTAAACTTTTGGGTATTTATAGTTGTTTCTAGTGGTTGACTACAGTGTGTGATGCTGGATAGCAAAAGATACTCTTCTGCAAAGAACAATTTGTTGACTTTTGAAATATGAGTGAAAACATGAGCACATTTGTAGATAAACATTTTAATCCATTTAATTTTCCGTTTGTGTATATTAGAAATTGGTCGCTCTAATTGGAAATAGGGTTTTAAGAAGTTCAATTCATTACGCATTTCAACTGTGTCACAGAATGCATTTCAACATTAAATTTCGAATTTTTTTTTGAAATTTTTAAAATGTTTTGAAACAACCAAAATTTGATGACATATTCGCCATTTCATGAATGTACAAAATTTCTTGAAAAATCCATAATTTTATGATAAAATATTAGCCTTCATTAAGCTTGCTCTTTAAACAAAGTTTGGTCTTTACAAGTTTCGCAGTCTCGGTTTATTTGGTTTTGACACCAGTTTATTAGTACATAATTTAGCCTATGCCCTTAAAGTGTTAAGGATCAGTCAAGAAGCAAAGAGAAGTTTCAGTTTTGAACTAAATTGTTGGCTTAACCTTAAGTATCTCATAGAGTTTCGTGCACAAATATTAATACCGAGACTGTACTTTCACGTCCATGTATCTCGTTATGACGTGACGCCGAATATACAGGGACGCCTTTTATAACGGCAATCTGGAGGTCATCCAGGGTGACTCTATTCCATCCGTATGTTCTGAAAATTGAAGAAAGAGTTGAACATTAACTACTCAAGGTGAAATGCCCTCTGTCCAGATGATAGTTCGACTTGAGCTGGAGACTATAGAATTCAG
>JAQIYE010000573.1:0-11772 GCA_034699765.1 Xenyllodes armatus
CCCGCAATTTGAACAATACAATACAAAAAAGAAACAAAACCAAATTTTTGAATTTAATAAACTTAACTGGTTATTTTGAAAAATAACTGGAAATTATGAACTTATTTTTGTATTTTGAAGAAAAAAATTTGTAAACTTTTGTGAATTAAACTCGAATTTTTTTTTTTTTGTCGGTTTTTAATCATCATATCATTTTTACCCCGTAAATTCAAAATCCCCAAACTTCCCACCCATTTTTACACACACACAGACTTATTAGGGCGTTCAAGAGTTACGTGGAAAAAAGTTTTTAAAAAACATGTTCATATTTACACAAAAATTGAAATTTATTTAAAATATTTTGATTTTGAATATTTCTGATGAGTGTAAATTTAAAATTTTCAAAATAGTAAAATGGAAGAACTATAAGGGATTATGTAAAATTTTAATAATTGATGTCTGTCTGTCTGTGTATAGTCAGTGAACATCAATCAATTTTGCAGGTTAATTTCCAACTTTGATTTTCATCAGATTTTTTACCATGTTTTGCATTCATAAAAAAAACTTAGAGAACCTGTTAAAATTTGATTAAGTCAACATCCTCATTTTAAGCTATGCCATGTGTCACGTCATAATAAAATTAAAACCCCATTAAAACATTGTCATCCTATATATAAAAAGTTTGTATTTTGAAAATAATTAAGGTCGTTTTTAAGTTTTCCTTTTATTTGTTGATTATCAATACATGTGCATACCATTTCCATATGCATTTACATATTATTATTACCGAAACCTAAAGTTTGCATGCTTTATTTACGTAAAATTGGCAACTCCTTTCAGTCTCACAAACAGACCCCCAGTACAGTAGTAGTACAAAACAAAAAAAGCTGTAAAAATATCCCACATAATTTTGCGTGAGCTTTCATAATAAGACAACATATTTCTACAATATATATCGAGTGCTGCTGCTTGCATGTTGCATGTCCACATAAATCCAAAAGGAACTTTATTCTTGTTTCTTGCGCATTATCTATTTTTTTTGTCGTTTGCTCGTGATCTTGTATGGAAGGAAGGCTGGACGGCTGAACTAGGAACGAACGAGGAAGAATTTCCCTCAAGTTCTTGTTCACAACCGATCGCGACCCCCGTAAAAGAATCCCCAAATCAACCCACAAACATGAAGGAAGAGTAAGCCAAGTATCACGTTGTTATTAGAAAGAGAATTGGGGTGACTTCACTTGCACCTTTGTGCTTGCACATGAATAATATCAGTGTTGCAAAAAGGGGCGCGGAGCGCAATTCTAATCATCCAAATCGATTGAGATTCTGGTGCGGAAGGTAATTTTAATCTTTTGTAAAGGTATGTTTAAGCTTTAGGTATGTTTTTGAGCATCTTTAAAATTTGAGTTCCCGCGCCTTTTTTGATTTTACCGCCCAGCAGAGTAGATTTTTATAGCCCGCAAAGTAGGTACAATATTATTTATTTATCCCGCGCTTTTGTCTTTTTTAACATATAGTATAATTAGTATAGTCTAATCGAGATTTTGTGGAAAGCGGAATTTAAGTTTCTACAGCTTCGCTTCGTTTTGGAGCGTAAATACTTCATACTCTATAAGACTTTATTTATGTATCAAATATCAAAGCCACGTCCGTTTAAAATTCAGTTACGACGTTCAATCAATTTTAGACTGGCTTGTCATTATTGTTGAATTTTCTATTTTCGTCTCAAATTCAAATGCACAAAAATGTTAAAAAACAAAAATTGAATGAAATACGCAAAAACTACACAATTAAAACACACAACTCTCTCGCGCAAAAAATTCAAAATTCCCAATAATAATTTCATTTCATTTTCCCGCTTCATGTAAACTTTGTCGTAACTTAATTTTTCGCTCACTTCCAATTCCAAAGTGAAATTGCATAAAATTTAACCACCATGACCTTTTACACAATTTTCATAAATTTCAGGTTCACAGTCTTCAAATTTTCATGACATCCTAGGAGGACGATCCACCACCACCCATTTTCATCATCAACAAGACAAGAGCTCATACTCGGAGGAGGGGATGGGCCATGATGCCATGAACAACAAGAACAAGAGAGCCCAAAAGCCAAGCCAAAAAATTCTGTGAGTGAGGGAGTTGGAGAAGAACCTTCAAGTTTTTAGTGGTGAGTGAGGACTCCCTTGTTTTGTGACTGTGTGTTAAAAGTGCTAGTGGAAAAGTGAAATATAAAATACTGTGGTTCCCCATTCAAAACCCCACAGACTCAATTTGGACGTGGCCTTGGACCCATAATAATAAGACGAATATCGATTTTTTGGGTTTACTACGACGCCCACGAACCCCCAAGCAGCCCTCCATTTTTAATTCGTTGATGAACCATTAATGATTGATGGATTGAACTTTTGACCTTTGACCCCATAAGACTATTAAACTGTAAAGATGTCAGAACTAATATGTCCACTAGAGACCCCAGCTAAGCTAATTAGTTGGAAGGTTAGGGCTGGGGCTTTCCTGGATCGAGGTCATGTCATCCTCGACTATGCCCTCCTGGATGAGGGTAATAATGATGTTGATGATGATGATGCTAAGAAGGTCAACAACAAGGTCACCTCGACTGGTGGTGGTGGAGGAAGGACCATGAGACTCAAGAGTACAGAGACGGGAGTGGTCAAGGCACTACTGCTGGATAAGGGAAAGACCATGACCCCAGGGTATGTTAGGAATTGAATTGTTCAAGGGTCAATACGAAAAATGATGGACCAATTAATAATTTTTCATTAGCATTTAACCCTCATTAGTAATTCATTCATTGACTAATTTAATTTCATCAACTTATGCATTCCTGGAGTTCATATTGGCATTTTTCTGACCTGAACTATACACTATATGAACTATGACCTGACCTCACACAAAACCACAATCCAAATCCACAAAGGTTAAGTATTGCGGTATCCCATCCATATGTTACTGTAATTCCACAGTATTTATGAAGCGGGAAGGCCATTACAATGCAATGTGGAAAACATGCTCGCATTCAATCAAGTATTTCAAGTTTTCAGGTTGAAGGGCAAAAATAAGGTTAATTAAGTACTTAAAGTAAAGTTAAAGGGTAAATTATAGACAGACAGACCAAACAATTAACAATGACAATAACAAATCCAAAAAAAAACAGGTACTTCATTTAATGTAGAACAATTAACCATAATTTTGAACACAAACAAAAATTATGGGTTCTTTGTTTTGGATTAATTAATTAATTACGCATACAGAACAATCATACACTATTAATACTTATATAATATTCATAAACATACATATGTTTAAGTAATGAGATCATCAAATTTGGCAAATCCATCATCAAATTAATTCCGAGTTTGTGAGTTTGAGAGCCAGCTTACCATATATATATACTACAATTTTTGCATTTACTACGCTATTACATGATACATGTAATTTACCGTACCGTCCATCATATATTCAGATTAGATCATGCAGTAAGCAAATGGTTCAGCAAGTATTATTATCAATCATCCACATTGAACTTGGTAAATCGCAATCGCCTTGATTTATATATTCCAATTTGTTGTGCTTTAGCATACATACATCCGCAACATGTAAACTATTAAAAAAAACTTCCATCTTCCATGACATAAACCAAATTAGAAAATTACATCACACCATACCATATGCACACAGCATGAATAGCTCATTCTTCTATTCATTTTGGATTTTTACTAAAAAAAGGACTGGAATTACAAAAGTGCTGATAAACTGAAAGATACTACAATGACATGACCATGACTAACGTAACAATGTAAGTAACTAGGAAAAATTACAAACGCCAACATAATTTATGACCTGACACACACACACATATATATATTATATTTGTATGTCTCTTTTGCTGTGTGGCACATGCTAGAGCATTTGTGAATCCAAATTATAATTAAATAGGAGATAGATGCATCCATAATTACCAGAAGTAAAAAGTAGTTAATGTTAATGATGGTTAAAAACTGGTCTGGTCTGGAAACTGGATATGTTTTTATGTCCTTGTTGGATTGTGGTTGTTGATGCCCATGCCCATTATGATTGAGGTTGAGATTAACTTACTTATGATTGAGGTCAAAAGTTCATTAGGTTATTTGTGAAATGAGATTGCATTGTATAAAATATATATGACTTGTTTTTTGGGGCACGCTGAAACAGCGGGACAACCCCAAGACGCTGTTGCATGTTGCCCCATGCCCAAACAGATCATTTCATCAATTTTTGATAATTTACAATTTTTCCATTGAAAATTTCCAGGATGCCCCTCCTGTCCCTTGAAGCATGTTCACATCCAACTGTGATGACAGATCTTTGTGCTGTTTGTGGGATTGACCTTCGAAAATTGGATGATAATAAAGTTGGGACCAAGGCCTCTGTCTCCATGATCCATACTGTCCCTGATCTCAAAGTTAGCATTGAGGTGGGAAATAGAATTCATTGACGGGATCTTGAATTTGACCTTGACCCTTCAAATACAATAAAAATTATATTTCAATTCTCATTTTCAGGAAGCTCAAAAATTAGGAAAGACAGAGGAGGGGCGTCTTTTGGCTCAAAGGAAACTGCATCTATTGGTTGACCTTGATCAAACTCTCATCCATACCACAAATGACAATGTGCCAAATAATATCCGGGTAAGGTCAACAGTCAACTCAAAGGTCATCCAATAATCAGTTGAAGCTAATATGGTTTTACACACACATTTTTACTTGCTCACTTTTTTTTAAATTCAACAGGACGTTCATCATTTTCAACTCTACGGTCATGGTTCAGTTTGGTATCATACAAAATTTCGACCTGGAACTTCAGAATTTTTAGAAAATATGAGTAAATTGTATGAACTTCATATTTGTACTTTTGGGACTCGACAGTATGCTCATATGATTGCACGTTACTTGGATCCAGAAGGGAAATATTTTCATATTCGGATCCTGAGTCGTGATGAATGTTTTAATCCAAATTCTAAAACAGCTAATTTGAAGGAGTTGTTTCCAAATGGAGATCATATGGTATGACCTTCGACCTTGACCTAATCCTTGACCTTCATATAAGTGAGACCATGCGGTAACCTTTGTGTGATTTCTTTTGTATCAGGTCTGTATCATTGATGATCGTGAGGATGTCTGGAACTTTGTTCCAAATTTAATTCATGTGAAACCCTACCATTTTTTTCGACATACTGGAGACATCAATGCACCTCCAGGTCTTGCAAAGAGAGACAAGGATGATCAAGTTGGAGTTCAATTTACACAGACCAAGGATAATCATATCATTCTCTCAGCCAAGACTGAAGGGTCAGGGGTTGAGGAGGAGAAGGATTTGACTGCTCAAGCTCAAGAGTCTGCTGGGACTCAACAACAACAACAAAAGGTCAAACGAGAAGCCTTGAATGCAGTCAAGGGTGATCTCAGCCTCAGTGATGATGATGAGGATGAGGAAGAAGATCAAGTGGATGCACCAGAGGTTGAGGAAAAAGCAGTTGAGGGTGGATCAGAGTCATCAAATTCAAGTTCGTCCTCATCGTCCTCGTCTTCATCTGATGAGGAAGAGTCAGACTCTACAAATCCAACACCGACGCCAACACCCTCGGACGTTGTGAGCCCAACTACACCAACCCCAGCCACACCAACCCCGACCCCTGTTTCTGGAACTTCAGATGACCATGACCATGACCTCAACCCAGAAGAGGCCACTGCCAATAATAATGAGGCAGCCTCTAAATCTGGTGATTCTGACAACAAGAAGGTCAAAAGTGAGGGTGAGGCTATGGATGGCAGTAGGGATCAAGAGAATAAAGAAAATCGAAATGAAGAGGATGGGATGGAGGTTGACCCTGATTCAAGTAAGGAGAAAGGAGGAGTGATTGAGCCTACTGGTGATGGAGTGGTGGGAGTGACCCCTCCTCCTGACCTTGGAAAGATTCAGCTGCCTCCTAAAGGGGATGGGTTGATTGATATTGAGGACGATGATGACTACCTTCTGTACCTATCTGACATCCTCTCCAGGATTCATACAAAATACTTTCAATTGTATGATGAGGTCAAGAAGGTCAAGGTCAATGGCAAAGGGAGTGGAGAGACAGCACCGGATGTGAAGAATGTAATTCCTGAAGTTCGGAAACAAATTCTAAAGGTAACAAGGTTAACGTCAAAGGGTCAACCAACACGAGAAAAGAAAGTTTTATAATTTTGAAAAAAATACTTTGTTTTGCAAACAGGGATGCAGTATCGTCTTCAGTGGAGTCGTCCCAGTTGGTGATCCAGTTCATCTCAGTCGTCCATACGCTGTTGCAGTGAGTCTAGGAGCAACTGTAACTGAAAAAATTATTCCACATAATCGTGGTGATATACCAGGGTCATCCAAAGATCGTGACTTGACCCCAACAACTCATCTGGTTGCAGCCCGACTCTCTACAGTAAAGGTGAATGAGGCTCGTAAGGTTGGTGGGATTCAAGTTGTAACACCAAATTGGCTATGGTCATGTGCTGAGAGATGGGAACGAGTTGATGAACGTCTTTTTCATTTAACTAAAAATTCTGAGGTCAAACGATTTCCTCCAGCTCATGTCTCAAGTCCAGAGGATTCCCCAAAGTCAAAAAAGGGTTCAGATGATTCTGTATTTTATTCTGGTGAGTGTAAAAGGGCAATATTAAAGTTTGAGGTCAAACTTCAAATTAACCTTTATAACAAAATCATTTGTGTTTCCAGACTCTCAGAATGGTCAAACCCCAGGGTCACGTCGTGAGAGGACAAATAGTGGAAGGTTCATGGATACAATAAATCCACTCATGTCCTTCTCCTTGGATGAGATTGCAAGTATGGATCAGGAGGTTGAGGATATGATTGCTGGAGAGAGTGACAGTAGTAGTACTAGCAGTAGTAACAACAGTAGCTCAACAGATTCTAAAAAGGTCATTCGAAGGAAGAAGGCTCGAGCCCAACCTACACCCGATCCAATGGAAACACTTTTGGCAACTTACCCTACTTCTCGAAGGACCAAGTCTTCCTCTTCATCCTCATCTTCCGATAGTAGTAACAGTAGTAGCTCAGGTGAGTTGGGTCAAGACAAGACAGTACTATCATACAAGGAGGTCAAAGGTCAAACATGAAGTCAAAGTACGATTTTTCTTGATTTTTTAGATGAAGAGACTCGT
The DNA here is from genome assembly GCA_034699765.1 of Xenyllodes armatus. Taxonomy (NCBI): domain Eukaryota; kingdom Metazoa; phylum Arthropoda; class Collembola; order Poduromorpha; family Odontellidae; genus Xenyllodes; species Xenyllodes armatus. The sequence goes on from JAQIYE010000573.1 coordinate 7,190, forward strand.
GGGAGGAGACCAAGGGCACGAACCTCATCTCCAGAAAGTATCAGTTCTCCACGAAAACGACGTCACGCACCTCCAGGTTACACTGAAACAGAAGAAGGGACAGAGGATGAGCCCCTCAATGCAAAATTTCGAAGAGGTGAACCCCTTCCAAGTGATGTTGAACTCATGATGACTAATCCAGATGATGATGATGATGACGACGACGACGATGATGAGGGTCATGGTCGGGGTCATGATGGGAGGGACAAGGAGGATGGTGAATGGATGAATCGTGCTTTGGAACGAGAGTTTCTTGGAGGAGACTCCTCACAGTCTGGTGATGATTTTATGGTTTAGTCATGTAGGTCGAGGTCGAGGATTGAGGGTCTGAATGGAGGTCGTGTCGTGTGTGAAAGAAATGGATGTCGGAAAGGTCAAGGGTCAGAGTCAAGAAGGAGGATTGACTAAATATTGTGATTTTTTTACCTTTAAAAAACAAATTATTATGAGTATTTATTCTTTAAATCCTAAAATCTAAAGTTTAATGCCAGTTTAACCCAGTAGAGTGGAATGTTTTATGTAGGATAAACTTTTGGATCCAAGAAAAAAATTCTACCTTTAAAATAATTTTTTTGCTACCCGACCTGACCTTTTTGTACTTTGTATGTTTCCGACTCCAGCTCTAAACTTCCAGTTTAAAAGTATTGTCCTCTTCTCACCTTCTACTTGAATAATTTGCTAATTATTTTTCTTTCTTTGATTTTTGAGTGAATAATATTAACAATATATTATGGTAGAGTCACCAAAAGGTCAAAGGTTAACTCAAAGCGCTTACAACTTGGCATACAAACAAGCTGGATCTATTCTATTTGATGATGGTTAATTAAGAATGATTCCAAAATGAACCTGTATGCTCAAAGAAAAAAAAGAGTTTAAAATTTGATTCTGTAAATGTAAAATTAACTCTAATCCTAATCCTATCCTAGTTTTCTCATTCTCTTTACTTTAATTAGCTTTGTTTTAATTGAATGCAAAATTAACAAATTATTTCATTTATTTCCTTATTTAGATTAGAGTGTAAAAATTCAATTATTCTTTTCTTTTCTTATAAACTTGAATGTTTAAAAAAAATCTTTCTCACTTGTACTTGATCCTGAAAAACTTACTTTTGAATTGAATAAAAATTGACAAAGTAAAACGTTGGATTGTTCCATTCATTTTAATTTTCAACAATACTACTTAATAATTATGGTATAAATGACTAATAACAACAGAGACAAAAAGTCAAAGGGTCAACATAATAGCTAGTACTCTGCCTCAGTTTGATCTCGATCAATAAATTCATGCCATTTCCTAAATGCTGGTTTATGAGACCAATCCTTGTCCCCTTCTTGCCAACCACGTGGAGGGGCCTTGGAGTAGTCAAATGACCTTGGATTCTTTCCCCAAAGTCTATCCTTCCTCTCCATGTCCTCCCTCGTCTCAACCCCAACACATGGTTTCCCTGAAATGGGATCCGTCACGTCCCCACATGGGTAAATGACACTGAGGACCTTATGAGTAATGTCACGGGTGAGTCGTTCATGAAGTTCTTCAATGAGGACAAAGTCACCAGCCTTACAGGTCTTTTGTGGGTCATGGGCAACGAAGATTTCATGTTCACTAAAGTACTGTGTGAAAAAAGGGAACAAAACAGACCAAAAAGATTAGTGAGGTCACAGGGGGTCACGGCACGGAGGCAAATGATTTGGCTAATGGTTAATTATTGTGATATTTGACCTGCTCACCATTTTAAGATTTGGATCAAATATCATTCTTTTGACATATATTTTGGTTGCATCACGAATTGTGGTTGGATGTGATCGACCCAGGAGGAGTTTACGAACATCTGTTCGTCTCTGAAGGATTGGACCATAGGGTTGAATGAGGGGTACGACGGCCTTCTTGACAAAACTCATTGTAGTCATTTTGGAGGAGGCGGGGGTCTGACCCTCCAAGGGTCACCAGGTCACTTCAAAGAGGAAGAAAAAGAAAAGCCTTTGGAGGAACTTGCGCGCCTTTACCTTGACCTGAAAATCACAGTATTTTTTATGGTACATTAATTATAAATAGTATTTTGGTATTTCCCAAAAATAATCTAAAATTATATTGCTTACCGATTCCCAGAAAGATTAATCTTTCTGTAGACCTTGAATATGGTCCTTTTTAGTGTGAACAATAAGGAGAAAGGTCAGGTCAAGTCAGGTCAAATCAGGTCGAGGTCAATATCAAAACACGTGAAAATAGGAACGTGTAGCTTCAAGTCGATATTTTGCTTTTTTACATTTTTTGCAATGTCCCTCGCCTCGCGGAGAGCGTGACTGGGATTTTGGGGCAAAGTGGGATTCGAGGCGTTATAATTTTAACCGATAGAATCTTTTGTGGTTCTATCGGGGTCGTAAAATTACTAAACTAGCTTTGGAGAAATTAGCAGGGGTGGGCAAATTACTTGTAATTAGATTACAAATGTAATTAAATTACAAATTACATAATGGCATTACAGTAATAATTAAAGTATATCCCTTGCCCTGGACTTTAAAATTTGAAAGTCAAACTCAATTACAATTATGAAAATTAAGTTGTGTATAGGGTAATTTTCAAAATGTACAAAAATTACATGATCTTAAAAAGCATTTGAGTGATTTTATTGTCTCAAAACGAGACTGTATTTGGTTAGTTTAAGGCAATTTTATTTGTGACGTTGTATAGTTTTTATTATATTTTCAGATATATAGCCTATTTTATTTTTGTCACCGGGGGGAGACAAGCATTGTGATTGAATTCCTCTGTTTAACTCGGCTTAAATGACAGTTTAAGGACGGTTACTAATAAGAAGAATAATAAGAAGAATAAGAATAATACTAATAATAATAAGAATAATAATAATAATATCATTAATAGTAGTATTATGATCATTGCAGGTTTTGATGCCATCCAAGCCCTCATCATTTTCCACAACTGTAATAGTCTCATTGTAGACTACATCGATGAAGGCTTTCCCTTCCTAAATGATTTAAAAACACAGACCATCCATATATGAATTCACAATTAACTTGTGAGTTAATCATAGTTGTAAAACTAGAGATTTCGCTTAATTACCGTATCTCGGTATGCCAAGTTTACAGTGAGCCGAAGGGGACGTCCAGCAAAAGACTTGTCACAATAGAAAGAATACTTTAGGCCTGCCTCTCCCTTTGGTTTAACAACGGTGTTGTATGAGAGGGTTGAGAAGTTTTGAATATGGAAAGAGTAGTCCATTGGACATCTGAATGAGGCATCCAAAGTATCCAGTGTAAACCCTTGGCTACCCTTGTTTTCGAACAGAATGAGGATCTCGACTTGTCCAAAATGGAGCTCTGTGATTTATAAAAGGGGTAGATAAAATCAAATTAAAATTTAACCTGACAGATTTCATCTTTCTTTAACAAAAAAAATGAGACAGTACAAATGTCAATCTCATAGTCAATTACCTGTTACACCGGAAGCAAACAAAAGTACTGGCTTAGAATTAATGAATCGGATCTTTGTTTTAGCATTAGGAGATTTCCCAATGATTGGTGCACCGGATTCTTCATCTTCCTTTACAGCTGTCTTAAGAACTTCATCCCCTGCATCTGGCTGAAGGTCAACTGTGTCATCATCCCCATCTAATTCATCTTCAACCGCTGAGACAAAGGACCCTGGAATTGAAAATAAAAATGCAAAAAATATTAATTTTTATCAATTCAATATAACTGATGTGTGTATTCTTAATATGTGGTTCAGTTATTCTAGTTTTAATCAACAACAATCAATATGACTTACGTGGCTCATGGACAAGGGCAAAGAGAGGAAAAGCAATCAGTACCACAAGTAGTACTTTTCTCCAACTCAAAAACATCTTCATATTGACCTTTGACCTCTGTTTGAACCCAATCGAAACTCAAATGACCCTCCTGAACACCGAAAACCTGGACACAAATACACAAAAAATTGTATTAAATTCTATTAAGAGAAAGTTTTTGACTATTTATGGGGTCACGGGTCACACATGAATTTTTATACAACCTTACCTGTGACCTTTGAGTTCCAACTTTCCAAAGATGCGGGACGGGTTGAGCTTTGTGACCTTTGACCTCTGACTGGACTTTGAGACTCGAGAAAAGAAGTGGACTGGATAGACGGACGACTGAACAATGAATGGCTTCAAACAAAGAACTATTTGTTCAGCCCTCCTCTGCCTGTGCCTCTTCAAAAAGTCTTCGACCAATCCCGAGCCGAGTTGTTCAGAGAACAAAACAAAGGAGAGGAAAGGGAGAGGTGGAGTCAACCAAAGAAAGAGGCCATTGACCCCCAGCAGCACCAGTAGGAAGAGCAATGACCACTAAGGACAAATGACAAATTGATGCGACAATTTTGAATATATGAAAATATGAATATGTATGTGGAAAAACAAAAAAATTCAATAAATTGATTGACTTAAATTAAACTTGCCACCTACGGTGGCAAGCTGCGACCGATCAATCTGGCCATTTTGTTGCCATTTGGACTAGCACTAACTGACATTCTATAAATCAACTCAACAA
>JAQIYE010000574.1:0-11766 GCA_034699765.1 Xenyllodes armatus
TAGTCGAACAGTTGAGAGAAAATCAACAACCGCATACAGTGCCATAATCCACTAACCACACACTTGCGTGGTGACCTTTCTGACCTTAAAGGTCAAACGGTTGACCTTTCACCAGGGGTGCTCTGTCAAATATGATCCTCTAATTCGGACGTGTCCAATGATACCACATATGCATGAGGTCATGAGGGGACGGCCATGGGGATCACAGTTACAGCCTATGTCAAATGTCACATGGAGTCTTTTAACTTGACCTTTTTGGGAAAACTCTGTTTCTTCGAAAGCAATAAAAAAAATTCTTATTTATGCCATAATTTATGACAACATGCTTTAACCATTTCATTTCAGTGCCCAGAAGTACAAAATGCCAGACTACAAAATGCATATTTCCCTATAGAAAGTTACGACACAAAAATGCAAATTTTTCAGAAATTTGTAACGGGAACCAAAAATCCGTGATCACTAGATAGTTCCTAAACGCATCCAAAAAAAATTTCAATTTCATGCACCTCCCTCGTGAGTTAAACCCATACCATATGCCGTGTGGGAAAATCAAAACTCAAGTCCAAAAAGCAAGGAAATTCATTTTTGACCACGAATGAGTAGAAAATAAGATATGAGAAATATACCTGGATTGGAGACAATTCTTGGGATTTTGGTGACTTTTCCTCGGATTTTGGAGACGACTTTTCCTGAGATTTTGGGGACTTTTCTTGGGATTTTGGGGGATTTTCCTGGGATTTTGGAGGATTTTCCTGAGATTTTGGAGACTTTGCCTGAGATTTTGGTGGCATTTCCTGGGATTTGGGAGACATTTCCTGGGATTTGGGAGACATTTCCTGGGATTTTGGTGACAATTCTAGGAGGGAATGCTCGGACAATTCCAAGGATTTTTCGGACGATTCCACGGATTTAGGTGACAACTCCAGTAGGGAATGCTCGGACAATTCCAGTGACTTTTCGGACATTTCCTGGGATTTTGGTGACACCTCCAGGGATTTCGGTGACATCTCCAGGGATTTTGGTGACACCTCCAGGGATTTCGGTGACATCTCCAGGGATTTCGGTGACACATCCAGGAACTTTGCTGACAGAGCCTGGTACTTTGCTGACAGATCCTGGTATTTTCGAGGTAATGCCGAACTGACTTTGTAAGTATAGTCGTACTTTGGGAGTGGCTGCAACTCTGGAGAATCTAATGACCCTTCGTCCTGATCCCGAATTCTGGCCATTTCTTGAATCATTGGTTCTAGTTCTTGCTGCTGTGTATATAATTCCTGAAGAATTTTTTTGTCTAGTTCTTCACCTGATGGTTCCAAGTCCATGATTTAAAGGGTGTCTGATCTAAACAGGCTGAATTTTCTGAATTTACTGCGTATTATAATTGGAAAAGACACAGGGAGGGGAGAGGTGTCTGTGCAATAGTACAAAGACTTATAAACTTATTTCCTTGACCTAGGTCAAACAGAGAAACGAAGTTAAAGTACTTCTACTTCTTTTTTTGAAAGGTAGGCTGTATTCCCGCATTGATTTCTGGAAACATATTACCAGGCATTGTTTTGAGATATTGTTTTAAGATGGTTGCCATGGATACAGGAGGATCGGCGCATACCTTATCTCCAGCATGTGCTTTTGCCTATGCATGCATCCATACCTTGTATGTTTTAATGATGTCCGATTTTTTTTTTAATTTTTAGGCGTCGTGTTTCCTGTTTCAGTAAAAAAAAGCCAAGTTTTGAGAGTCAATTTTTTGAGTTGGTGATCTAAAAAATCTCATTTAGGATGCCAACCAATTCCCATGAAGGCCGGAATGAAAAGGGCTCTGTAATGCTTGAGCGTTCAGAGATGTTAGATATTATGAAAGAGGTGATGACGAATGATCCAAAATATCGACCATTTTTGATAGTACCACGGACGATGGGACCGGTTCAAATGAAGACACCTGAAGAAAAACGTGTAGAAGCAGCTTTTGAGAGCTGTCCCTTCAAAACAGCCATGAGCTGTGTTTTGGGTAAATAATTATTCATAAAATTATGTGATTTATTATTGGGCCATAGACAAAAATAAATGAATGAGGAAAATCGCTATTTCTATAATTGTGGAAATTTTTAATTTTTAAGGTTTTGGACTTGGAGGTGTGATTGGATTATTTAGTGCTAGTGTGACGCCCAATATTGCAACTGCAAATATGCCACAACAAACTACACGTGAGGTCTTCCGTGAAATGAGAGCTACGTGTTTTAGTCATGCCAAAAATTTTGCAATTGTAGGAGCACTGTTTGCCTCAATGGAATGTGCCGTGGAATCCGTAAGAGAATATTGCGACTTCTTTAAACGCACAGCTAACTTTCAATTTCAATTGTGAACGCGTGATTTTTTCATAATAATATTTTTTTACATTGACAGGTAAGAGCAAAAAATGACTGGAAAAATGGAACAATAGCTGGTGGACTGACCGGAGGACTTATCGGCATGAGAGGCAATTAATCATATGACCCACTGAATTTCTTGCTGCCATGAATATGCAGTCGAATGAAAAAAATCTCTGATCCCATAAATATGTTTTCGTTATATTTCAGCTGGTTTCAAGGCAGGGGCTGTAGGGGCGGCTGGTTTTGCAGCGTTTTCAACTCTGATTGACTATTATATGAAACATTAATGCCCTTAAATTAAGATTAGGTAGGTACTATTATTTTATCTTTTTGTTTTTGGATGCCATGCACTGGTCTTGGTACATCCAACGTTTTGAGATGTAATACATTTCACGAGAGAATTTAAGACGGACTAGTACGAGTTGCGAATTTTGGATTTTGATTTATTTAAAAGATTTTGTTCTATACATTCATACAATAGAATGATAGAATAAATAATAGTTACGTACAAGGAATCATGGTCACGTTATGATTTTTAAATAATACAGAGACAATTTCTTATAGATGATTTAGAATTTAGACATATTCCAGTGACGCAAAAAGGTTCAGCATATAGGATTACGATTACATATTTACAATTTTGTAGAGTGATCTAGTTTTTGGAATAACTTTTGTAAGCTCCTCCAAGTTCCAACAAATATTTATCAGGATTTTCACCCCATTCACAGTCTGCTAGGTTCAACTTGACATTTCGTTGTTTCTCACACTGCTTAGCCTCCCATTTTTTATACTCACTTTGAGATGTTCTGTAAAGAAACAAAATTCGTATTTGAACTGCTGGATGGGTTACCTTTTGTAGGCGTGACATTTTATAGTTCCCAGTATTATAAGGTAGGGCATATAAACTGGACAGGTTATTTTTAAATAAGCTTTGTGGATTCAAATGGTCCAGCCCTGTATGAAAGGGTCACACAAGTCAAAATCCAACATAAACAAAATGTACTATTGCCAGTCTTACTTTTCTTGCATGGAAGCACATCCATAAACAACCATTTGTAGGATTTTACATGGTATCTGTTTGAAGGAGACATACTGAAAGTCAGGTTTCACCTCAACTGTGGGAATCTTATGATCCTTTCCTGCATGAATCCCAAAAGGATAGCCTCGAATTGAAAAATTCGTATAAAGGATTTTGGGTCCTCCTATAAACATTACAGAAACAGTAACACTAGTAGAGTACGAGCATATTTTTTAGATTTTGAAATTTGTAAATTAATTATAATGTATTTACTTTCAATGATTCGAAATTCTGGAAGAAGTTGGATGATAAGAGAGTCTTCATTCCCCCAAAAATTACAACTTTCCTTCCATTCCACATCTGAGGCCAGACAAATCGAGTATCCATTGTCTCCATGAAGGAACATGGTCATTGGACCTCTGTAGTTGAATACATGGTACTGGAACCGATTGATGCTTGATCCATCCTCCTCACTGTTGTACAACATTGTCCATTTTTCGGATTCCAACTGACTGTTTATCTTTTTAAAAAAAGAACCATCTCGAACTATAGCGTAATTTCCTTCCTGGTAGCATTAGTTTCTACAATTATAACAAGCTATTAATTTGTCGAACCAATTGAAGGAGAAGTTGTTTAGGACTCCGAATAATCATTGATTGAGATCTTGGATCCTCCTTTGGCTTCGTCATAATGGACAAATATTTATTGGGAAGAGAACATGTTAAGAGCCACATGAGAACTGGATTAATCCCTGGAACTAATTCTTTGGATGATCCAGCCTTTTCCTTCTCGAGATCAGGGCTCATTGTGGGCGTAGAATTTTCAGTGCCTGAACTCCCAGATGCATTTTCAGAGGATTTTTCAGATTCTTCAGTATCTTCAATGAGTGGTGGGATAGTAGTATGTGGAGAGCCAAGGTTTGTCTCAGGACGAGGTGACTGTGGGTATTCAAAATGTCATTGCTGAATAGTACTGTAATAATCGACTGCATAATAAATGAGAAAAGAAATTTGTCCAGGCTGTACCGAGACTGAATTGGTTGGAGTTTTAACACTTGAATTCATTCCAGCTTGCATTTGAGTGTATCCAGTTGTTAATTGATGGACAACATACTTGTGCATGGGAGCAAGGACCCGGGGCAAATTGGTTAGAAGCCAATTAGAAAGGAAATAGACGGACATATCCTCTCTCAGGTGGAACTATAATGGGATAATTGTAGAACAACATCCTATACAATATCAAAATGGGTACAAGGTTAACAGTACTTGGTTTTAGGCACTACTGGAATGGGTTCAGGGTCAATCAATTACTGATAATAAAACAATACGACCAAAAATGATAAACATACACAAGAGCAAGAGACAGCCTCAAGCCATTCCCTCCCATATAAATCTTGAATACTCAGGAGGTCATCATTGTTTGTTCCCTCTGAGGGACCCAAAATTGTTGGATTCAAGGACAATTGATAAGCACAAAGGAGGAAATCCGCAAAAGCATTCCGATCCACAGCATCTTTTCCACTAGCAAAAACCTATAGGAATTTCATATAGGAAAGTTTGATAATTTAGTTTAACCAGATGTATTATATTGATTTATTGATTAAAGGAATTTTAAAATAACTTGCTCATGTCATGTCATACCTTGGTATAAAAATTGATTTGTTGTTTGTCTGTGATTTGTGAAAAAATGACTTCTGTGGCCGTCATGAATTGCTGGACAGTGGCTCTGTGATATCCCGAGTAGTCAGTAAAAAAATCCCATAAGTAATGTGTGGCAATTCGACTCCTGGGACATACATATTTCTAGAAATGTATAAAAACAAGGTCAAGTGAAAAATATTTGCTTGGTAATTTTCCACATTTTCAAGGTTTAACTAGAGGTTTAATTGTGAAAATCATCGTAAAGTATATTTGGTCTAGTTGAGAGTTAAGACTTACATGGAAATCAGATTTTGATATTCCATCAGACCCGGTCAATTTATCCAAGCACTATAAAACCATATAAAATGTTAAATTAAAGTTAAAATTATTCATAATTGCACAAGTATTGCATCACACATTTTGTCAATTGTTATTCATATGATCCATCAAAACTGTTCCTTCTCACACAATGATCCCCATGCCCTGCCCTGGCTCAAGTTTATATTTAAATTATTCAATGACAAGGTGTCAATTTATCCTTAGACGCAAGCAATAGGAAATCTACATGATCTCTTTTAGTGCATAATTAGGTTTCTTTAAAGGCTTTTAAAGGCTTTAAAGACTATTCAAGATCACCATCGCCGTCATTATCACACAAATCTATCTAAAAGCATTTCGGCGGAAGGAAGGAGCCTAGTCATTGTCACTTTGTTCCTGAATGGAGCAAGTACATGTTCTTATTATCATAATTTTGACCTAATGCGTCATTCGCCCATTCTCACACATATAACAATTATTATTATAATTAAAATTTAAGAATACCATTAGGTTTTTTGATAGAGTTGACAGATGACTCCAAGTTCATATAATACTTTCTATTGCCTAATTCAAAATTCTTCATTTAAATGTCTCAATCCTCTCGAATCTATTGAGTCTATTGGTTTTTAATGCATTTGAGATTACAACCCAAGCTAAAAGTCAATTTGATTCCTATTAACCTTTGAATGCCCGTATTTTAACAAACATTTAATAATAGTTGTTTTTTGTAATCACTTTTCCAAAATGTTGAAATATAACAAAAGTCTGGGGATGATGATATTCTGCCTATGCCACAAACCATGTCCCAATCAAAAATGTCGAAATATCTATCTGATTGGTCTATCATATGCTAATGTTAAGATTTACAGGATCAGTGTAGAGTAAATTAAAGCGATGTATAATTCAGGTCATATACTCACCAGTGCAAATTTATCAATTCCATAATTCATCTTTTGACTTGTAAGAAGGACTTGACTCCCAGAAGTAATGATTGACTTGATTGCCCCTTCAGAAGGATTCAAATTGAACTTTGGGATCTTATTACAATTACTTGCCAAGGAATTAGAAGGGGACTTTGAACTGTTACTGGTACAATTGTTCCGGTACTGATTCCCTTTGACCTTAGTATTTGAGGATGAGATTACAACAACATTATTTAAGGTATTCCAAAGACGTCGTGCATTTGAGGTAGCGGAAGTTGTTGGAGCAGTTGTAAACCGTTTTGAACCAGGAGGAGGATTGACCTTTGTGTTGCGGACAGATGATGATGAACTGTTGTCTTCCTGATGATGATGACCCTTTGACCCTAAACCACCACCACCACCAGAGTCTGTTGTGTCCAAGGATTCAGTCTTAGATTTCCCCACCTTTTTGAAGGGATTGGAATTGGGATTGGTTGATGAGAATGAATTTGGCTGTTGTTGTTTTTCTCCTGGAGAAATTCCAGAGTGATCGTGAGTCTCACTCAAGCTTTGACTCCTTTGTTTCGAGTCAACTTTGAGATTGATTGATGATGATGGTGAGTTTTGTCCAGTCTTGGAGTGGGTGACGACGTCGGGAGGAGAAGACGCTGTTTTTCCAACAGATCGTTTGTGGCCACTCCGATGATTATTGTGATGAGATGAGTTATGATTCCCCATTTGATGACACTTTTACCTCCCAAGAAGCTTAGTTGGAACTTGAGAGTTCAATTTTTATAATCCTAACCACAACAACTGGTCCAATCAATTAATTATTATCACTGTCCTATCCTGCCTTGGTCATGGTTCAATTTATTGCAAATTTTCTGAAGTGCAGTAAAAAATGTAAAAAATGGCAATATCCACTTATGGTATTACAAAATGTGGACGTTTGGACTTTTATTGCAATATTTTAATCCCGATGAATTATTTCTTTTGGAATTGGTTGTTTGTTAAATAATTTCCAAGTGATTAGTCACTTTGACGTTGCCATCCCAATAAATAATGTCAAATATTTTTTACCTTTTGAGGTGGCACATTTTTGGCTAATTGGGAATTGGAACAAGGGACTTTAAATAAACCGATGTTCCTTAATAGGGTTTCAGTTTTCAAAATTAACGGATTTGTTAGTATCCAAAAACAACAGGAGAACGAGAACTATCTGTTGGAGGATGACCTAAATCTAGCAAAATCAAACTAAAACTCCCTTGAAACCTCGGAATTATTAAGGGGATCATTTGATGTATTTTAGAGAAAGTAACGTTTTACAACCAATTGAATTGATCCAAGGTTAATTTTAAGTTTTAATTAAGTGGCTATCAAATTATATGAGTTGGATATTAAGGTTAAAATAATAATTTTCAAAGCAAAGCTAAAATGTTTCAACTTCAACTCTCTTGAGAGTCAGCCCTTCCATTGTTCACACAACATCCAAAGAGCCTCAAAATACAACTGGTGTGGCACTGACATCGTCAAAATAAATGGTGTGAATTATCTATCAGTATGTATCTGTAGTGTGTACAAGCCAAACTAACTACCTGTTAATGAATGAACTCTAATAATAATAATATTAATATTATGATGAGTTGATATTATTCAATCAGTAGCAGTGGCTCATGATGGGAATGATTTAAAGAGGATGATGAGTCTTGTCTGCCCAACAAGAGTTGCATGCTAACCTTAAATAAGTATAAAACCTCATTAGTATGACAATCTTGTTAAAGCATTTATTTTTATTAAGGATAAGGAGGCTAGAGAGCATTTGAAGAACCTCATGTGCTATGTCATGTCACGGTGCTTACTTACATACGGGCAAACAATATAGTGACCTTGTACGATTTGTAGTCTATTGTATAGACCTGAATAAGAATGAAGTCACTTCAAAATTGGTATATGTACAGCTTTGAAGTGGCGTATTACCTTCCCTTTTAAAATGACTTCAAAAATGACAAACATTAGGAATAATTAGCAGTTTGAGACTTAATTTAGTCCCTTCAAATCTTAAGTCGGAAATATATGCCAAACTGCCTTGCAAAATCCCTCATTGATGATATGGCGAAAATTGAACTAACTTTTTTTCAACAGTTAACCACTCATAATATTTGCATACCTTTTGCAGATTTGATATTCATTGGGGTTTCATAGAATAATAATAATGGGCCAATTTTTTAGTTTGGTTCTTTTACCGTAAAATGCCCTACTATTGTAAGGTACTTGCAAATTTTTTTAAATGCGCATCTCTTCAAAAAGCATTCCCCTAAAATTGTTCGGCGAATTACCTGACTATGCTGTGCTAAAAGAAGGCAACAACATGTTTACTTAAACTGACTTTTAAGCAAACTACGGCATATTAATATATGTGATTTTAAGTTTCCCTTATGTAAAATTCTTTCAGATGAGAATTTCCTAAAAAATATTCCAAACTGACTAGTTTCGCTTGTTTTGCAAAATGTTAAAATATATTGTTCATAGTTTTTTGTCGGAGTCCAAGTCAAAATGAACAAATTGTGGTACTAAAATGTGATTATATGGACAGGGGGCATTGTTGGCTAAAGAGTGTGTCCTTAAAATATTTCTAGTTGAATAGTCTCATAAACAAACCCATAAATACCCATAGGCTCATAAATAAAGAGATATCAAGTTCAAAGGTCTTTTTGGTCTTTATTTTCTATTTTCTAGTTTTTTTGTTTACTAATTTCCTTGTTCTATTTTTTTGTCCTGAAACATATACGCCATGAAGCTCCACTGTTTTATTTTAGAAATTGGCCGATGTTTCCACTGTATTCTGTTGGCACACCTAATTAATTATGATTTTATTTTGTTTTAATGTTCATTTTCTCATCAGTCAGGGTTATTTCTAAACGTTATTTTAATTTCGAGTCTTTCTATCCGTGCGAGACATGTAAGATCACAATCGATAGAAATATACGTAATCTTACCGGCTACTCCGAAATCAAGGTCATCCTTGTATAAACTTTCCGTCCAATAATATTTTTGATTTGATATTTGATCATGAAATGAAGCTGCACAGCGTATATAATGATTCATAATATGAAGCTAATTTAATTTACAACAATTTTGAAGTTAAATTTTCCAAATTAATTGGTGGATTGGTTTCTGAAAGCTTACAGATTAATGTGTAGTTTTCGACGGTCTGATAATGATAATACCTCCGATCTCCAATTGGGATTGTGTACTGTCACTGTCTAGACAATTTAGATCTAATAGCATTATCAGTTGTGTGATTTGTGTATGAAGAAAATTTAAAGGTAAGAAAAGAATAGGATTGAACCCTTTTCCCATGAGGTCTTTGGCCCAAAATATGAAGAGGACAAAGGCTCAAGGATGATTCTATAGACAACTCCAAATTAAGCCAGGAAACCCCTTCATTTTCTCATTTTCTTGTCCAAAATACACTCATCTAAAAGGAATACAAATCTTTGAGTAAATGTACAAATTCTGAAAAAAATACTTTATGCCACAATAACTTGCATCAACCCTGCCACTGCCGAACCTAACCCTTCAGCTCTAAAAAGTGTTGTCGAGTTTTTGTATGTATTGTTAAACAAATTTTGTATAAGACTCAAAGGACTGGATCTTAAACAAATCGCATTTAAATCTAGTCAGTTACAATTAAAATTGCCAGTTTTAAGTATTCATAGGTTTCTTTTGGTTAAAAATGGAATTTAATCAAACTTAAGCAACAACCCCTGACTTAACTTAAGATTTGACATTGTTCAACATGCTACCACTTACATTAGTTTTTAGTTTACATTGTGCTATAAATAATTTTGGTTTGCTGTATTGACAGTAAATACATCTAATTACGAAAAAACAAGGTGATATGTTAGTACGGGACTGGATCTTGAATATAAGCTTGTTTCTTCATTTCATGCTTTAAACACTTTCCCCACCAACTCTTCTTTGTACATTGTCTTTCAGGTTTTAAAACAAAACATTTTGTCTGGATCACATTAAAGAATAATTTGCCAACAAAGTTCCCAGCACCTGACCTCGTCATCTTGAGGCATGATCGGAACCTGATGGAAAAAAAGAAAAAAAAATCAAGAATTAGTGATTATAAGACTTGTCAACTTTGTGCCGATTGTCGATCTTAAATATGACCAATCCTCTTCATAGTTCACACTAAACGCTTCAGTAATTTAAAATCTTGTTACATAAATGTAAATTTATGACGATCTTCTGAACCTACGAGGAAGGCTTGCATAATTGTAAATCCGACAATCACAATAGTAAATGAAAATGTTTACAAGAAATTAATCCGACATTTCCTGCATTCTTTTTCGCTTACAAGACTATAGATCCAGGGCGTTGAATAACGCAATAGCTGACATTTTTGCAAAATTTACGAATGTTATTTGAATTTCTGTTAAGTTTCGTTTTGCGAATCATGCATTTTCAGAAATTATGCTTGAACTTTTAAAGTCTTTATTTTTTATATCTCTGAAACATAGAAAGACTAACTCAAGGCGATGTTTGAGGAATCATCTTACATTATCTTTCCTTTTGAACCTTCATTAGAGGTCATTGTAATGTTGATTTATGCTATCGAATAGTTAGACAAGTAAATGCACATAAAATCTAAAGTTCATTCCCTCCAATGGATCGAATTTGTTCCCTTAGCAACGCCTGTGTCCATGACCTGGACCTGGATTGTTGACAGTCTCGAGCCAGGATAGGGTCAAACAAGCTCAGTCTGTGATTGATTCTCGAACGAGGAGGTTGTGTCAACTTTTTCTCTGCTCATCAACACTCATCGAACTACAAAAAGGTCAAGCAAAGGTCAAGTGTGAAGGATACTGTGGGTGGACTCAACTCCAAGTCTCGTCTCAAGCGTTCAAGTGGACATTCTTCTCGTGATTACTGCGGACTCAAGGCCAAAGGTCGACAGGTTGAAATGGCTTTCACCGGGATCATTCGTGGGAACAAATTTCTCCGTTCTGGCTGTCTCATTCCACAACAGGCAAGTGGATGCATTTGGTTTCGGCTGACCTCCGTTGACTTTTAGGGATCATTTCCATTTTGACATTTCTGATTTGTGTGACCTCGGTTGACCTTTAGCGATCATTTTAATTTTTGACATTTCTGGTTCGTGTGACCTTCGTTGACCGTTAGGAATCATTTCGATTTTTTACATTTGGTTGACATTTAGGGATCATTTAGTTTTTTGACATTTCTGATTCGTGTGACCTTTTGAGACTTGGAGGTCACTGCATGACCTCCAATTTAGACAATGACAATTTAGGGTCATTGACCTTTGGTTTTTCAAATAAAGATTGTCTTACAAACAAATTTTGAGGTCACTGACTTTTCATATGGCAACGGTACAACTAACTAATTTTGATTTTGTAATTTTTTTTCAATATTTTAGTGTGGTGTTTTTGGACGGAAATCTTTTGTCAACTTTGAGGACACAAAGGGTCCCCTTCCAGTGATGGAGT